>WHVD01000240.1:0-99592 GCA_015178975.1 Hysterangium stoloniferum
AGTGAGGGAGGAAAATCGAACGACTGGTGAAGCTCTTCTGTCTGAAGCTTACGTATCCATACTCGCCGCAGATTTCTTCGAAAAAGGAGACCGGCTGAGTGCTCATCGGCAGGACCTTGAAGGCCTGACCGAGGACTACTGTCAGACTGGAGATTCTCACGAACAAATCAGTTCGAATTTGCTCTGTTCGCCTGGAGCTGATGTTGACACTTTCCCGTTTGATCCCGGGAACCCCCCGATTTACTACCGTACGAGAACTTCGGATTTGGAGGACAGCAACGATGATCCAGTATTGGATTCCCCTTCGAAGCATGTTCCTTGCCGAAGTGAGCGCAGGAACGTAAGCTTGTCCCTGTGCAAGGAAAGTAAAGAGGCCTCGAATCCAATACCCTCGTCCCAGTCATCTCTGATGAAGGAGGATACTACGATCCTTTATCGAAAACGGGATCCTCCCAGTGGTTACTCTAGCATTGGAGTTGCAGCGCTCCATGTTTTCGGTCATGTAGGAACTCCCCGATTCACCCGAACGCGTTAAAATTCGAATGGACACGGGAGCGGATCTTTCCCTTATATCGGAGGAATTCTACAAGGAACTGCAGGGCATGTATAAGTTGAAACAAGGACTCAAGTTACGTCTAATCCAGCTCATGGGTAACGCTAAGGTTATCGGATATGTTAATATCCCCATTTACCTGGAGGACGACAGTGGAATGTTACTGAAGTTCGCGGCGGAAACTTATGTCGTTAGAGGAATGACGGTGCCAATTCTTTTGGGAGAAGACTTCCATATTAATTATGAAATTGGTACTCTAAGAGATCAGCCGTTGGGATCTAGACTTATTCTCCTGGGACGACAGGGTTTTATTCCAGCCAGTTCTTCTAAGGAACCTCAACCTTTGACCTTCACTGTCAATAAGGCCCCTTTCGGGAAGCATGAGAAGGAGTCATCCAAACTCACCTCTCTCCCCGATAAAGGTGTGCGTACTGAAAGAGTCGCGCGAGCCTTGGAGGATTGCACTATTGATCCAGAGTCAGCCAGACTAGTGCCTATTTTTGTTGAAGATCTAAAGGGCGAGGAATGGATTGTTGAAGGAATTGTACTGCAAAACGAAGACGGTTCTATATTAGCCACACCAATCACGGCAATTTCAAGGAATAGTGCGGCAGTACCTTTAGCCAATCCATCGCTAACCCCTAAGACTATCCGACGAGGAGAGACAATAGGGATAATTCATGACCCTGCTCGTTGGGCTCACAAGCCCAGGTCACTCGAGGAGAAAGGTTTAATGGTAGCAGGTGCGACCAAGATCACACACCTTATCGAAAGTCTCTCTCAACTTGAGGAGGACCGTCAAGTTGCCTCAGAAAGGCCTAAGCCACCTGTTGAACCAGAGATTGCAGATGATTTCGAACCGCCTGGTCCTAAGACGGCTGCAGTGGCTGATAATGAGAAATTTGCCTCAGAGGATCTTCACAAGTTAGTCAATTTGGGACCGGATATACCAACGGAGGTCCTGCCACGTCTCAGATCAGTTTTGACTGAGAATGTTAAGGCTTTCGGAGTCGACGGACAGTTAGGGCAAGTAGAATGTAGAGTCCCTGTCCCCTTGAAAGAGGGCGCCCAGCCCATATCCATGCCTATGTTCCCCTCGTCCCCTGCCAATAGGAGAGTTATAGACGAGCAAATGGATACCTGGTTCGAACAGGGTGTCATTGAGCCATCTAAAAGCCCCTGGGGAGTGCCAGCCTTTGTAGTATATTGCAATGGTAAACCGCGGGTGGTCATCGACTATCAGAAACTTAACCATCTCACTGTTCCAGACGAATTCCCTTTACCACGTCAATCGGAGATTATGCAAGCTCTGTCGGGGTCAAATGTTCTTTCTTCTTTCGATGCACTAGCCGGGTTTACTCAATTAGAAATGTTGGAGGACGATAAGCCCAAAACAGCCTTTAGATCCCATAGAGGGCTGTGGCAATTTAAAAGGATGCCATTTGGGCTCAGAAACGGCCCCTCTACATTCCAGCATGCAAACAGTTTTAGCACCCTACTTGTGGATTTTTTGTTTAGTCTACATCGATGACATAGTCATATTCTCTAAGAACTGGGGTGATCATTTGCTTCACCTGAATCAGGTGCTTGGCGCTATCGCTTCAGCCGGTATCACTCTCTCTCCCAAGAAATGTTTTATCGGATATAATTCGATATTGTTATTGGGTCATAAAGTATCTAGGCTGGGTTTTTCAACCCACCAAGAAAAAGTTTGCGCTATATTGGAATTGGCCCCACCCACTAAGGTTTCTGATCTACAACGGTTCCTTGGAATGGTCCTTTACTTTTCAGCATATATACCATTTTATTCATGGATGGTGTCCCCTTTATTCTCGCTCCTAAAAAAGGGAACACCTTGGACGTGGACTGCTGAACATGTCCGAGCTTATGAGGATGTTAAAACCGCATTAGGATCAGCTCCAGTGCTGGGACATCCAGTTAGTGGGATGCCCTACCGATTGTATACGGACACTTCGGATTTTGCCTTGGGTTGTTGCCTCCAACAAGTCCAGAAGATGGCTTTAGGAGATTTAGTGGACACTAAAATCTATGCCCAAGCCAAATTGGCTTTTGACCGTGCGCAGGACGTGCCATCCTTTGTTCATTGGTACAAAACCAAACAGCCTGAGATTGAGTGGTCGGATTCATGGGGATCCACTTTTGAGGCGACCGAAGTTACTGTTGAACGAGTCATTGCATATTGGAGTCGCATGCTGAAAAGCGCTGAGCGTAACTATTCTGCTACTGAACGGGAAGCATTAGCAGCAAAGGAGGGACTGGTCCACTTTCAACCTTTCATTGAAGGTGAACATGTCCTGCTCATTACGGACCATGCAGCTCTGCAATGGGCTAGATCTTACGAGAACACTAATCGTCGACTAGCCGCATGGGGGGCGATATACGCTGCATTTCCAGGTCTCGAGATTTTGCATCAAGCAGGGAGAGTTCACAGCAATGTGGATCCACTGTCCAGACTCCCTCGGGTACAAGCCTTCGTGAGCCCTATTAGAGATGATTTGCAGGCTATCACCTCGACTTCTCTGGACAAGAGTACTGAGGAAAAACTATGGACAGACGAACCCACTAAGAAAGCGGTCTTCTCTACCATACTCGATTCTATGGAGCCTTTTGGAGTAACTCAAAAGGTCCGACGGTCAGAATGGGATACTCATAACGCAATAAGGAACGACCAGGAAGACGAGTCCGACTTCGCATTGCGTCATCCTCAGCTACTAATCAGCATCGAGGAGGGATATATAAAGAAATTTCTAGAAGGTTATTCAAAGGACCCGGTTTTCAGGAATCTCTACGCTTTAGATACCCCTTCACCCAACGCGGTTGTTACTCCTTCTCACTACTTCATGGGAGCAAACCGACTCCTGTACTTTCACAACTCGGACTGGAAAAGTCAAGTCTGTGTACCCAGAACCATGATTAACTTGATTCTAAGGTTGGTGCATGATAACCCTTTTGAGGGAGCACACGCCGGAGGCCAGCGGTTGTTCAACCTGATGAAAGACTGGTTCTTTTGGCCAAGAATGCTACAAGATTGCGTGTCATACGCGCGTACCTGCGATATCTGCCAAAAAACCAAAGTCGATCGCACCGCTCATCAAGGAGCCCTCACGTACCTTTTAGGCCATTCGAGGTAGTTTCTATGGACTTAATCACTGGACTACCCGATTCAGGAAAGGATTCGTATTCCGCAGTCTTCATTGCCGTTGATAAATTGATGCGTTATGCTATTACAATACCTACCTTTTCGAACCTTACAGCTGAAGGATTCGCACGAATATTTGTCAAACAGGTAGCGATCCCCTTCGGACTGCCCTCTCGAATAATCTGTGACTGGGATAAGAGATGGACCTGCAGGTTTTGGCGGGAAGTCTGTAAGATCTATGGTACCACCCTTGTGGTATCTTCGGCTCATCATCCTCAAATGGATGGGCAAACGGAGAATATGAACACGACCATAGAACAGATGCTTCGAGCCTATTGTGCCTCTGCTAAGGAAAGCTGGTCCCAGTGGATTGAGGTAGTTGTTCACACATACAACTCGACTGTTCACAGTTCCACAAACTACGCCCCGGCCTTCTTATTAATGGGATACCTCCCAAGAGGAATGTCTCGAGTTCTAGGAGGTGACGAGCCCCTAGTTCCTACAGAACTATCAGACAGCCCTATGGCCGACCAATGGATCCTCGAGCTAGAAAATCATCGGCAGATGGCGGGGGATTCAATCACTCGAGCCCAAGAGATTCAAGCATGAGCGTATAACAAGAAGCAAAGACCTGTAGAAGATATCTCTGAGGGAGACTTTGTATTGGTGAACCCCCACTCCCTCGAACTGGTGGAAGTCAAGGGAACGGGGAAGAAACTAATACAAAGACGGATTGGACCATTCGAGGTCCTTGAGAAATTGAACTCTCAAGTATTTAGGCTTAAGATTCCCCCGGAGTATCCTATGCATCCAGTCATTAATTGGGATCATCTGCAGAAATATCAACCCTCTCCTTCCAAGCTAGGTCCGAGACCCCAACTTGAGAACTTAAGAGAGTTGAAATCAGATCATGAAGAATATGAAGTCGAAGCTATTGTTGGACATAGGAAACAGCGAAATCGTCTGCTATTTAGGGTGTGCTGGAAAGGTTATGGACCTGAGGAGGATTCGTGGTTAAGCAGCACTGACCTTAGAAACGCTCCGGCACTTCTGAGGGCGTACAAGGTGCTGTTCAACATTTAACGGGATATATGCGCTCAAGGAATCATCTATTCCCTCTCTTTTGTAACTTCCTTTCAGAAATATCTCAATTATTCAGTGAGCCATCTCGTTGGCTTTTATTCTTTTTCATTTTTCTATCCCTTCGGTCGATTGGGACAACCATTAATTGGCAGCAGACACATTTCCCCAAAACCCGGCCACAATTAATGAATTTTATTTAACGACCAACCGAGCGGAGTTTCAATTCAATATATAAAAAAAAAGTACACGTAAATTCGCATAAATTTTCTTTATCTTTCACACCACGTCCTTCACCTATCTACAGCCCTTCCCTCTATCTTCAACTTCACCACTTTTATCGTGCTATAATGCTCCCTTTCCAACAAAACAAGCAAGTCCTCCCTAAGTTCAAAAAGGTCCCGTGAGCCCCGACAGCCAGTACATCCACGACCGGCGGGGGATTCATTCCCCGCGTGCCTCGTACAGACAATGTCGAGAGCAATTGGGGTACCCAAGAATCAACCCCCCTGTTGACTTTCTCCTTTGGTGATGAGCCGGGGAAAAATACCGGTACAGATTGGAGCAAGCCGTTAGGCCCCTCCGTCAGACCGTCATCTGAGGAAGTCGCTGCTAGCATGCGGAAGCAGGAAATGTTCATGGAAGAACACAACGCAAGGAGACTCACCCACAAAAGAGAAAGGCGTGCTGAGTATAGAAGTCAACAGGAGGCGAGGGGGGCAAGAGAAGGAGTCCCCTCCAAGCGGCAGCGGCGTGAGTACAGAGCGCAATGCGGAAACAGAGCTTCCGTGCCGATCCTTCCCCCCGCGGGAGAGAAATGGGCCGACTTCGTGGAGACCGATGATAGCGAGGGTGGGACGCCTTGTATTAGGACGACGGGAACCAAGAGCTGGAAGGAGAAGGAGGGTACCATCTTTTACGACTGGGAGCTACTTCAACGCATTAAGTTGCAACGCATAGTTCTTACCCGAGGGGACGGTCAAACGCGGCCCCAACAAGAAAAGGGATACCGTAGGGGACCAATTGAGTTTTCCTCGGACGAGGATGAGGAGGAGGACGAGAACAGGAATGGCGTGTATAGCATCTGATCTCTGGGAGAGGATTGCCATGAAGGGTTCCTTCTCCCGTCTAAAGTTCATTTCATAACCAGCGACCCCAACCAAAGACAAACGTGGAGACGGTCATCCAGAGTATGGAGGGGTCACTGCCCTAGTCAACAGTCACTGGAACACGAACCTTCCACGATTCCGGTCCCACATCTCTCGCCAACGTCGAGGCCCCTTCCCATCATTCACCCTACACACACTCCCTCAGCCCCGATTCTAACGCCTCATTTACCTCCCTCTTCAAAAGCTGTACCAGTCCCAACCTCACTTGGGATGTCAAGGCCCCCTCCCATCCTTCACCCGACACACACTCCCTCAGCCCAACGCGAACCTTCCCCGATTCTGGCGCCTCGTCTCTCTCCCTCCCCGAAAGCTATACCGGTACCGACCCAACTTCCGCCATCACCGGGTATCCCTCCCGACTCTCCATATTCATATTGCGTGTCCTTGGGTAGCCCTATCCAGGACCTTCCACCAGAGCGAATGGATGTCGATTTGGACCCCCCTACACCGGACGTCATTGATCCCATGGCAAGCAGAAAGGTGAAGGAGATGCAGAAAGCCACCACTCCTCTCCGAGAACAATCCCCTATTCCCGTCCTTGACAGCCCGGTTCCCCTCACTGAGCCCGTATTCACAACTTTCTGGATGCGAGTAGCTGTCAACTACCCTTCCGAACAGTTTCCTGTCAGAAGGGTGCTATCAGAGCTCGTGCCAGTACTTCAGCAACCGGTCCTTCAAGGGAGCCTCAAGGGTTGTCGTGGTCTGGCTCCATTGTCGGAGATAATGGAGGATTTCTATCTCTCCTTCGAGGATCTCGCAGAGGGGAAGAACTTTGCACGAGCAGCACAGGAGATTAAACTCTCTATGTTCCAGCACATCATAGTGGAGCTTCACCGTCTGCCCCCAGACTCAGCGAATGTCCTCTCTATTGCTGGCTTAGTAGATTTACTCGAGGCCCTCGTCCTGACGCCTCCCACAGAGACCACCATGCAACCACACGTTCCTGCCCTACTGCCCGCGTCTTCGTTTCCCCTCCCCAATGCTCCTCTTCTCGCGCGGATTTCCGCTCCGCCGGTTAGTGTCCGCACAGTCGCTCGTTGCAGAGAGAAAGCCTACAGACGATGGGCCGACTCCTTGTACAGGAATTCTAGTGATTTGACTCGGGCGAGAATAGCTGAATCCTTCAGAGTAAAAAGGGAACGATGGGGAAACCTCATTTTGGACCTTGGGGGATCCTCACAGGAAGCTTGGGGTGGCGTCCCAGATGCTCTTCGACACCTAGTATAGCACATCCCTTCGAACTGGGGGGCACTGTAAAGGGTATGCATATATGCATACCTGGACTAAGGAATAATAACTGGATTATAGTACTTTATTATTTACCTTTTATTTTCTTTCTTTATATTCTTTCTATCTTTCGAGCACACCTTGATTTTGTAGTTCAAAGCTTTGTGTATACGTATGGGCGCTCTCGGCGCCAAAAGAGACAGACAACTTTTACCCAGCAGACACCACCTCGTAATGACTCAGACGTCGAATAGCGAGAGGTGTCAAGGGTAGTATCTCAGCTACCATAAGGGTAGCATTCTCTAGTCTACTAATAGCCTTTTGGACTCGAACCACTAAGGTCGAGTTCTGCTTTCAAGACTTTGCGCTCATCGACACTGTAGTCGACTCGCGCTACTATTACTCTATCCTAGATACTCAGTCTTTAGCTGAGTATCTTACTTATTTCTAGCTACTAGTTGTACCGTAAAAGGTCAACTCATTATCTTACTGTTTAAGCCGTCACGAGCAACTATACAGTTGCTCTTGAGGCGTGCAGTGCGTTCTTATACTAGTACTAACAGTCTAGTAATCTATAGTATTGTACTGACGGTCAATACTCTCTAATAGTAGTTGAATAAACACTATTCTTCGTATATTGAGCGGTCAGAATCCACCACTCTTCACACTGAGGGAGGTGCCTCGAGGACTTCCTCCATGTCTGAGAGAGATGCCGCAAGGACTTCCGAGGTAGGGAGATCAACATCCATGAATGTAATGTTGGATTGTTGGATGGGACTCCCCAGGGAAACGCAAGGTGAATAGGGAGAGTGTAAGGTATCAGCATTATCTCATAATGTTCTCTTAATTTTCTTTGAATTACTTAATATTTTCTCGAATTTGTATTGTATTTTTATTATGTTTATTGTGAAAAATAGGCCTTATTCCTTTTAACTTCACATAAATAATAGCATATATGGACTCATATTATGCTATTATTACTTAATTTATTTATTATAATTTTTAACTAATTATTTATATTTTATTTACTTAGTTATTGCTTTTCGGCACCTTGCTGCAGACTTGTCTGCACATTTTTGGAGTCACGTGACTTATTAGATAAACCTCTGGTGTCGGGATGTCACACAAGTCACAGATGTGACTACCCGAGTCATTAATTGATTCTGCCGACTCATCGTTTGCTTCTGTCCCAGGACCGTGGCCTTGAACCTTCATGTTCAAGCAAGAGGTTAGAACCCTTGTCTCAGAGAGGGGAATCATATGATAAATAAAGGGTAAATAATAAGTAGAATATGAGGTCATTATGATCTAACTAGTGACCTCATAAACTAAATAATTAGCTAATCATTTAGTTATCAAAATGTATATAAGGAAGGCCAAGTTTCCAATAAAATCATCTTATCTCTCACACATTTTACTGCACAGCTCAAAAGCTTATCTAATCATCCTAAGGACAATAATAGCCTTAGTCTGATACACTAACTGCAAGCACCTACACTTGCAGAATCTTGAATCTTTGTCAGCAACTCTTGAACTTAGCTAATCATCTAAGTTCCCCCAGCCTCACAGCTACCCTTTAGGCTCATTAATTACATAATAAACCTAATAAGTATTTAAGTATCCTTACTGAAATTCCCTGCCAATACTAGATTATTCAAGGCACAGCCCTAAGTTTATTGAATTAATCAAGTACAAGCACTCAGATAATCCAATACAATTTATTTTCTCTATTAATAAATTATTTAACACCTTGTTAAATAACTATTAATAGTTACAAATAAGCATACAAGAATCCGAAGCTTTATATCAAGTCTCTGCTAAGTTACTGTGCATATACTCAGCTTCTAGCCCTTATTCTCAAGGAATAGTTCTTTTATTTGCTAAAAGTGTCATATATTGTTCTATTGAACCTTTCAATAATCAAAATAAGCATTGATTTGAGTTATTTAAGCTTAATAGTGCAGCTCATTAATCTATCAGTATTTAAATTACTGGACCTTTGCTTGTTTTATTGTTGAAGCTCTGTGTTAAGTTCCCGAACAAAGCTCCACGGATAGTCCCGCGGAGGTTTCCGGTAACTATTCCGAACACACACTTGCTTCCGGGAAATAGTCCCACGGAGTCCCCGGGCAATAGGTCCCGGGAAAGTTCCGGGGATTATTAGTACAAGGAACGGTGATATCAGAATAATTACCAGAAAGATATGGTGATACGACTGAGATGGACTTGGCTTCAGCTTATAGGCTGCACCCTCGTACACTCATTCGGGTGTCCATATTTCGAGCTGACAGAATGCATACAGGAAGATATAGATTCCGGAGTTCCCGTGGGAGTTCCGGGAATCGAGTGTGCAGACAGACAAGAGGACTAGAGACTTTTCAAGGATCAAACTTGTTCGGGGGAAAACTAGTTCGAGATTGAAACTGGATTCTAAGTACATGAATATAGCAGACTTATATAGACTGTGAAATGTAATAATACCAAATCCGGTATTAATGAGAGGCAGAACTATTAAACATAAAACGAAACAAGTAAATACTAAACTGGGAATTAGGGATGGAACGGAACGGGAGCGGAGAATGAATCATGACAGATCATTTAACCATAACTGGAGCGGGGCTCAGTTAGAGGGGTCCCGGAAGTCCGGTCGGAGTCCAGTGACTTGGTGCACAAGATAGTGTCGGGTATAGACAGGCTTGATGTGCAGGAGGTCCGGTGGAGTCCGGTGGGTTTTCCAATGACTGGTGTGTGAGACGCAGAGACAGATAACAGGAGCGGGGTTCTATGCTCTGTTAGAGGGGTTCCAGGAGTCCGGTCGGAGTCCGGTGACTGGTACATATGACACAGAGTGTTGGGTGTATGTAGGGTGGAGTCCGGAGTCCGGAGGAGTCCGAGGACTGGTGTATGAAACATGGAGGGTTAGGTGCAGACAGGTGGGGTGCGTACAGAGAGTCAGGCATAAACAAGTTGACATGCGGGCTCCCGTGGGAACTCCGGTTGTTACTATACAATATAGAGGGTCGGGAGCATGTAGGATGGGGTCTGGGGGCCTGGAGGCCGGCGGGTTTCCTGGTTCCTGACACTCTGTGACACTATAGCATATATTGAGCTATCTAAGAGAAACCCCTGAATACATTACAAGAGTCACTGTAGGTTTGATTCCACATGTGTGAGGGGTTCCACTTCTGGCAAGGAGACCTAGTAATCCACCCTATTATGTTTTTCCTAATTTTCTTATATTTTTCTACTATTTTTGGATCTGATCTCTTGATCATCTAATTATTTAGTGCATCCCATTTTGACCTTGCTAGCAAGCAACTCGGGCAGCAACTAACAGCAAGAAGTGGCACATGCATATGCTTTTTTGAGCTCATGGCAGAAACCACTCCCATTCTTACTGAGTGATCAACAGACTGCCTTCAGGATATCATAAATCTCTTTGGTCCCTTTCCGCCCGAATCCCTTGGTGGATTGTTCGAAGTCGTTGCAGTTTAACTCATCGAATAAAAGAATCACATCTCCCATTCGTTACAATTCTCAACTCAGCCGCTGTCCAAGCATCCAAGCATTGCGTTCTTCTTTTAGCAAGTTGTTTTCACAATAAAACTTCTCCCCTTTGCTGAGATTCCGATTGATGTTTCTGGTTGGAGAATCTCCGAAAGGGTCGGCACCCAACGGTGGTTAACGGGAAGACTCCGAGCAGTATACTCGACAAATGAAAATGTTTTGGATAACTCGGCATCTGTGATACGGCCAAAATTGGTGCAGGGTGGCCGTGCACGCTGAACTGAGTCTTATGATGCAGATGAATACAATAATTCAGTAAAAGGCGTGGTGGCTCAACTTACATGCGAACTAGGCAAATCTGTGTCTTGCGACTATTATAGCGGATCTATTGCTGAAAATAGTCAGCCCTTCAACCATTCTCGGAATATTTGACTGAGTTATAAGGTAGCTGTTCGGGGGAACTGAACCTTTTATATGTATCTTTTGGGACTTTAAGGAGAGTTAAACATAGCACCATCACAAAACGTTATGACCTACTTGTAGTAGCTGACTTAGACGCCGACCGATTTCTGAACCATCATTGGACGTCAGGTCACATGACTACAAACAACGTCATAAATTAAATCAACCATACTTAAAGCACAAAAACCATCAACTTCATTAATTCATCAGTATTAATATGCCAACGGCACTCATCTTCATAGCGAACGGAACAGAGGAGATGGAGTTGTAAGATTTTGTCCTACTGCCCAACCAACCAATTGCGCAATTGAAAAAAACTGCAGTACTATCACATACGACGTCCTCATTCGGGGTGGTATCCTTTGCACATCTGCGCTAGTCAAGACGCCTACGCAAGCTAGAACAGATGTACCATGGGCAATCTGTTCCAGGGGCGTACGAATCGTAGCAGATGCAGATCTTGACGATATTTTGCAGACTGTGAGTTGACCATCTGTTAAATTCGCACCCTAGGAAGCTTCACCGGTCCGTAGGAACTTTTCGATCTGGTTGTCGTCCCAGGTGGTGCGAAAGGGGCAGAGACAATAGCCAATGACGAACACGTGCAGAGGATGCTCCGCGAGCACTACGAAAAGGGAAAGCTTGTAGGGATGATCTGCGCTGGTTCCCTGGCAGCCAAAACAGCACAGATAGGGTTAAAGGGCCAGATCACCTCGCATCCATCCGTGAAAGAAGAGCTGGAACAAGGTAGGAATGCGAAATCGTCTTGAAACTTAGGTTAAATTGATTCTGGCATTCGAAGACTATGAATACACTGAAGCGAGTGTCGTTATAGCTAAGAATCTGGTTACGAGGTTGGTAAATTTAGTTGCAGGCAGCGGACTCGAAAGAACTGACGCACAAAACTAGTCGAGGACCTGGAACAGCATTCACATTCGCTTTAAGTCTTGTGGAAGCATTGCAAGGAAAGCAAAAAAGGGAGGAAATATATGGACCAATGGTTTTTTGTTGAAGGACAGACGGGACAATGGTGGGACCTAGGTGTTAACACGACGTCACCAAACATTTGTACAATGGCAAGTCCCTGAACGTAAATAATGATGATAGCATAAATAGGAACAACAGATTGTTTTGGACTGGTGCTAAACTTCGACTAGTATTGGGGCAGCCCATCACGTGAGTAGACAAAGTAAACGACCCACGTGACTTGTTTCTGACGCGTAAGGAAACCAAGGTAAGAACATTTTCGGATCAGTCTCCGCTCTCTCTCTTACTACCAACGACAACCGAGTTACTCTTATTATCACGTAGTGTAATCACTTTCTTCCCCTATTTCCATCTACGACATCGCCAGCAGCGCGATGAGCTCCAATATTCCTGTATGCGATTCATCGCTGTTTATTAGTCTATTTTAACACCTATCGACAGACAAGACGCGCAACACGCGCAACCCAACTTCGCGATGAAAATGCCGTCAAGGGGAAGATTGCACGCGGCGTCGCAAAAGCTGGGACAGCGGCCACAGTGACAACGACGGCAGGCCCCTCCAAGGAGTCTGCGATATTAGACGCCAACGTACAAAACAAGCGAAAGCGAGAGGCACTCGGCGAGGTCACTAACAACAACAAGGACAAGGCACAAGCCCCGAAGGGCATTTCCAAGGAAGGCAAAATCGTTAAACCACACGTCCTCGTTCCTCCCAAAGCAACTCGACAGATCGTCAGAGGACCACTAAGGAAGGTTCGGAGCACCGCCATCACATCGACGAAAGAGAATGATATTAACGAAGATGCTATGCTCATTGACGAACCCCCTCCGGCACTGACCCTCCACCGTGTCACTCGCAAACTTAACGCAAGGACAACCACTACGGAAGAGAAACTTACAGAGTTAGTAGAGGACGTCGACGAGCTAGGAGAGGAAGAGGGCGACTACGCTGAAGGCGCAGAACCAGCCCATAAGAGACGACGCACATCTTCCGAGGGTGACGTAGAAGCAGCTGTAGAGACCGAGCTAGAGGTTCACCCTGATGAAGAGACCGCTACGGCTCAGCCTGAGCTTGAAGCCTTCACTCTCAGCGTACCGGATGTTGACGAAGAGGAGGAAGAGGAAGTTACAGGCTGGGATGATCTTGATAAAGATGACTTCGATGACCCATACATGGTTAGCGAATATGTCGTCGATATCTTCAAATATCTCTGTGAATGCGAAGTATGTGGCCAGAACGACTCAGAATATGTAATTATTAACCTTTCAGCAGAATCAAAGCATTCCAAATGCCGATTATATGCAACACCAGAAAGAGTTGCGATGGAGCCATCGCGGCGTGCTGATGGATTATCTCATTGGGCTTCATTCGACTTTTAAGCTGATGCCAGAGACTCTTTATCTGTCGGTTAATATCATCGACCGCTTTTTGTCTATGCGTGTCGTATCGCTTTCGAAACTTCAACTTGTTGGGCTCTCGGGACTCCTCATCGCGGCGAAATTTGAAGAAATTGTGGCGCCTTCTGTAGAGAACTTCCTCGTGATTGGAGCAATGCAGGATGAAGCTAAGGAGGAAGATATGCTGAAAGCCGAGCGATACATACTGAAGACGCTTAATTGGAGCGTCAGTCTCTACCCGCAGCCAATGAATTGGTTACGACGTGTAAGCAAGGCTGACGACTATGACCCTCAAGTAAGGGCACTGGCCAAGTTTTTCCTCGAGATTCATGTTGTCGAAAGGAGGTTGATAGGGATCAAACCAAGCTTGCTTGCTGCCGCTAGCATCTGGCTTGGGAGATTAGTAATGGGCCACTTTGGATGGGTACGCAGTCAGTTTCATTAATTTGTGCCGGATGTTAATCTTTTACCAGTCCCCGAACCTCGCGCACTATTCGGGATATAGCGAGAAAAAAATTCTTCCGGTGGCAGATCTAATGTTGAACTATTGTCTGCGCCCTGAAAGACATGAAAACTTCGTTCAGAAGTTTGCCTCGAAGAAATATTCCAAGGTTCTTTCTGTTGCTAATGCATTCCGAGATGTTCAGTACTAATTGTTCTTGTCTAGGCCGGCAATTTTGTCCATAGCTGGGTGACTTCTCGCTGGACCCTTGGGGAGAAAGTCTCGTTGAGCAGTGAGCTGCCGTACCTCATGGCCCTTGCCACTGAGCATAAAGCGGAGCAATAGAATCTCGGAACGTGTTATTGTGATCATTGCTCACGTTTTCGCACTATGTTTATCATCCATGTCTTTCTTCTTTATGAACGACGACCCTTATGCTCACCTTTGTTTGATTATTATGATGTAGTCTTCCCTGTGCAACACCGGATCCAGTATATGCCGAGCCTTCTCTTTCCCCGTTTCTTGCACGTTGTCGATGTGTATATCGCATTGCTACAGCTGTGTCTTTAGATCGAATAAAAGACCTTTCTGTCCTGTTGTGACTCGTATGAGATCTTATTCACTTCATAAGATGTGCCAAACGAGACCCAGGAACTTGGCATTTTGCTTCCTCCTCTTAATGCCTCATGCATCCCATGCGTTCTACCCTAGTGATTCACACCGCAATATGCTTAACTTCATGCTTTATGATCACCGGTCTTGTGCGTAACCAGCTTCATCAGGACATTGTGTCATTCACTTAGATGGAGCCGAGGTCCCTCGAACTTTCTACACCTAAGTATTCCTGGAAACTTTGTACTAGACCTCAGTTGCGGCCTCTGCCTAATAATACTATGTAATGTGTGGAAACCTATGCTTAGATGGAATGCCATCTTGACCTCATCAGATTTCTTCCCTGTATCTTGACACAATTTCATGTTTGCCATGTCGCCTCGGGGTTGTCGTCGATGAAGCCAATGGACAGCAACGCACTAGAATTCATCAAAGTAATTTGCCAGATCGTCATATAGATAACGCAAGGCCGTTGAGGACGGAGCACAATACGTGTCCAAGCAATTCGTCGAGCTGCACTATACGCGTTTATGCTTGCAACCCTCTTTATTGACGGGCGGGCCCGATTGTCGTAGTCTGAGGACGGCTTGCTGCTTATGCCGCGTCGAGGATACGACGTCGGAAGCGATCTATTACGCGTAATAGACGCGTTCGGCGTTGCGGATTGTGATACGCGCCGATCGATTCATCAAACAGGCAACTTACGCCGGCGTTGATGCGATGTATGATGTTAGTACGCAGTTGTAAGTTGGTTGTTCGTCCCATATTACCATTGAATACTGAACGTTGTCCAAGACCGATAAGTCTTCCCACTTACAGGCTTCCCAAGCGCTGTTGATAGATGGGCGTCAACTTCTGACCCTTCTCAGTTAAGTTATGAGTTATTATTTTACAAATAAACATAGTAGCAGCCTGTTCGTGGTGCGGGAAACTATCCTTTATCTGATGAGAGCACCATTGTTGGAACCCTGCCGAGAGTACAATCAAACCAACCGGCGGCGTAGACGTTTGCAAAGCTCCTCCACTCACTCCTCAACGCGGCCTCCGCATGCTGTTCCGTAGCACGTTCATCCATTGTAGGAAGCTCCGGTGGTGCCTGGTCCTTAATTCGAATACTAGTCTTTGTGGCGCACAGAAGGCATTAACCACGACGATCGTGTGAGTTCCCAAAAAGACATTGCATAACGCACTTACCGTACAATATGCATCAGTTGCAACTAAAATATCGTGATGGTTTCAACTCACCTGCCAACTCGAATGAACTAAGGTGATTGTACAGCGCGCGGTATCAACCTCACCCCGAGCTGCAAGGGCTTAAATCTGAATATTGTTAGGATCCGGCTACTTTCATGCAGGGATTCTCATCTTTGATCGCCTTGAGATCTCGAGGCCCAAGTGGCCGTGCAATCTCCTCAGCTCACGCTCAGTGTGAGAGACTCTTCGAAATGGCCCGTTTCTAAGGATGCGATTGACGTATTCGTGAATGTCTGGAGGTGGGGAAGGTGAGAACCAGCGTATTTGGAGTGCCCTTTTCAAGCTGTCAGAGATAACTACCTTGTTCCGTGCTTCCCTTCGTCTTCTAAACTTCTTGGAACAGAGTCTCCTCGTAACCTCCACTCGAATGCAGCTATTTGAAAGGGCTAATAACAGGTTACGGCTCATCGATCAAGAAGAATTACCTGGTAACCTAGGCACCCTAATCTCACACCGGATAAGTCTTGTATTTAACGTAAAGTTATTAAGTCGCTCGCTGCCTGCACTTCTCAAAACACGACTGCGGGCTGTGACGCGACTTTGCCGATCACGTGCATTACGCCTGACTTAACGCGTCATATCTTTTGCGAACAGACACAACTCGCATACATAGTGACACAGAAAACTTCTCCTCTATGTTGCGTGCTCTCACCCAGAGCTCAACTATTAGCTCAACCCCGCTTTAAACACTCCAGTGTTCGCGACCTCTGGGATAGGTACCAGAAATGTGATACAAACAATGTTGAACAAAGATGCAATTATCAAATGGAAAGCCCGAATTCAACTTCTAATGTCAGTTTCTTTAGGATGAGAATTACGAACACTCTCATTTGAGAGATGGCTGACGCTGAAGAGCTCTCTTATTACCGATTCCTTTCTGAACGCGGCAAGGGCGAAGTCGTTGAGCACAGAAAATGTGAACTTTCTCGTTTGCGGCTCACAAATAATGCTGCTCATTTATTCTCCGGCGGAGCATCATGAGATCAAGCGTCTCGTGTACATATGACACCGACACCACTACACCTGGCCACGGGGTCGATGAGACACTATTCAAGGTACTCTATGCATTCGGTGCACATGCCAAGGGACGAGGAAACCGGAATCCCGTTCGAAGCGGAGAAGGCGTTGAAGCCTGAGGAGAAAGATGTATGCCAGCCCTCCACTTCTGAATTACTGGTATTAACGTTACGACTGGGCTGAGGCGGGGAATTTCCTGAAAGCTCGCAAGTTAAAGCACCTCCCCGTCCTCACATCACCACCCAGGGAATTTCTGAGATTGCTGGCTAGATGTGGTAATACTTGTTCCAAGAAGTGCGTAATGTATATACAGTATAAATAAACATAGTGAAACAAGTTTGGATGATGCTCACAGGTTATTGTGCCAACATATCTAGACACTGCGTCGCTCGATAACTAATGCCTCAATCGTTTGCGACATCTAATCCAAGACTCGAACTTTCCAGAAAAATATAGATCACGAGCGCGGTCAAACATGACAGCTCGCAAGTTAGCAACTCCCGTCCTCACATCACCACCTAGGAAATTACTGAGATCACTGGCTAGATGTGGTAATACTTGTGCCAACAAGTGTGTAATGTCTATACAGTGTAATAAACTTGGTGAAACAAGCTTGGAAGATGCTCACAGGTTATTGTGTCGACATATCTGGACACTGCGTCGCTCGATAATTAATGCCTCAATCGCTTGCGACATCTAATCCAAGACTCGAACTTTCCAGAAAAACATATCACGAACGCGGTCAGCAGCGTAAATAAATGATCTCCGGGAGGTCCGGGGAGGGGTTCTTTAGCTCAAGGAACGATCACTATTTTCTCACAAATAATTTAGTGATACACTCGGCTATTTTCATCTGGATACTGAGGTACGGGCCTACCACCTTGGATATTGCGATGAGAAAGACCACACCTTCCGTTCGTCAGGCAGGTGGTTCTTCTCGAATACTCCCACGGCCCATATTGAGCAACAATAAGCGTCGCACAAACTTAAGCCAACATGAACAATTAGATATGACTGCCGATAGAGGCAGCTGTGGGATAACTCCTTGACAAGTCCCCCCTTTTTATTGTCCTGTGTCGAACTTATCCAACCCTGCCTCATAAGGGCTGCACTAGCCTTGTTATATCAATACAAGTCCGATCCAAGAGCTTCGTGGCGTTGTACAGTAAGTACTTATCAAGTGCTTGATTTGGTGTGCTTTACGACATTCTACAGTGCTGCTTTTCGTCATGTGCTACTTAACTATCGCCTTTTGCATCGGAAATTATCCTGCACAAATTTTTCTAAGCTTGGCTGCATCGACATTAGACTCTGATCGGCAATTGAGTTGTACATGGTTGGCGTCCTGGAGCTCATCCTTTGTCCAGAATAGATGGCAGTCGGCTCACATCCAGTGGCATTGCGGTACTTGAAAGCACCAATGGGGTGAAAGTCCAGCCACATAATTGAACTTTAGATATTCAATCTGGTCCTGGAAGATGCACCTGGAAAGGGCGAACAAAAGGTGAAAGCATACTCCCCGTCAGCCAAGCTTCCAGTCTCACTATCCCTTCATGATCGGATGCTTCCTTTCTTTCTTCGTGGCGTACCCAGAAATTTGCTGCCGAGTCGTTCTACACCTATTTGGCATATTTCAAGGTCATGTGTTGGATCCATATGAAAAGTTGTATTGATTGCGTTAAGAGATACTTTGTCGCTTCGCGTCTCTAGTTCAGGTTAGGGTGCCAGCCCGCAGTTGCTCGGTGATAAGTCTGTTCAAGGTCTTGGCATTGGCATGTGCAATACAAATGCGATGGTCGTTGGCACCTATAGATCGGGCAGCAGTCTATCCCTCCCGCTGACAGCCCAATCAAGGAAGCATGTCTTGCTTGTTGTGGGCGTTGATATTGTTGCGCTAGCTGTCAGACCGGCGATCAGATGCGTTGCAGACGTCTGGGGTGACAGCAATTCTTCCTCGGGGCGCATACCCTGGGGGGAAGAAATACATGTGCATGCAACAGGAAGGCTGGCAAGGTAAGTATTCAAATGACAGCCCAGATCATGAGATCTGGGCTTGCTTCGGCATGAAGGTAGTTCCAAGACAAACACATGTATTACATGATTTACAATACAAAATACGCACATGTGGACTTGGCCCAAATGAAAGCTTTCATACACGTCTGAAAGCGTCTAATATGTCGACCTACCTTCCCTTGAGCATACGATCCTGATCTTAGTTTTCAAAAATACACAGACAGAGATCGGTTCCGCCCATAGCCATAGATAGTTGCCAAAGGTTGATTGACAGCCGTGCGCAGTGCGACTTGCTTCATACATCATTGGAATGTAAATGCTGGTGTTCCTTGTAACTTTAGCGAGTCTGGTCCATCATTCGGAAGAACATCCTACAGTGACAGAGTGATCCATGAAGATTTACGAGGCTGCCTTCTTTGTCTACGAATCAGGAATATCTTTCAACCTTGCTGTGTAATCCAAAGCATCTGCTTACGGAAGAAAGGCTTTGCTCCCCGGTGAAATGACTGTTGACAGAAACGATAGGTACATTCTAAAATGATGTAGATTTACACTGGGTGCAATGTGAAGGTGAGGTCATGATATCACGCGTTCCTGCGGCTCCATGCAGAATTTGGAGTATAAATTGGGATCAATAGACAGCCTGTGCATCCGGGAAGCATTCATTTCCGAGATATCCCCGGTCACATGCCAGAATTTTTAAGTTCTTTGGGAGGCCTAATATTTACCAGTGAGCGCGCCGAGAAAAAAAAAATGCTGGAGAGGCGATGGGGATGAGAGAAGAGTACGGCCGGTGATAACACGTGATCGATCGGACACGAAGTAAGAGCGGATCTAAGATCTGTGTGACGCGGTGACAAAACGCGTCGCGGACCGCTTGAGGTTATCAGACTTCTCCTTAAACGCCTTGATGCTGTCGGATGCCAGCCGATCCGGATGAGAAGGAAGACTGCAAGGAAGCGAGGAAAATAAGATAAGTACTTGTAGACTTACAAACGTCGGTGGTCCCAGTAAAGAGACAGTTACATAGATAAGTTCCGTGTTTACAGTAGCTTCAGGGCTGTAAGGCAAGAGACAGTTACGTCGAGCAGACTTCTAAGTAATATGGACATTTGAGAGCATGTTCCGGACGTTGCCTTTGGTCGGTGTAAAGACTTACCATCAACGGTTTGAATACAAAAGCAGCGGATCGGGCGAAGTCATATAACTTAGCTCTGTCTTTCGATCGCATTCATTTTCGATAACTTGAATTGCATACCGGCCGATGGAGATAGTCTTGCTGAGATTTGAGATGTTACTTAGATCCTAATTACGTTTTAACGAAGAGCGGTCTTAATAGCATATTTGCAACTAATGAAGCTGAACGCGAATTACAATACGATCACTGAAGGGGAAAGATGGAAGTTGGACATACGTTGGACGATGGAGAGGATATGAGTGCCTTCATCATCGTAGGGACATGAACGTGGCGAAAGCATATGCATATACCGCTGGACGGTGAGCGGTGCATGACTTAATTTTGAGTCTAAGAGAGCAACTGGCGGCGGAAGGTACGACGTCAGGAGATTTGGATGGAATTGGGTGAGCAGGGAGCATCCGGCGGCGCGAGGTATAACGAGGTCAGGATATTAATGGTATAGATAGAATTGGCGGGGGATATCGTACAAATTGGGACGTATAACCATATTGATCCCGGCTGGAAGATGGGTGTTATATTTGACTGATGTCCAAAAAACTTCACGATATAGTTATAGTTGGCATGAATGCCCCACTAGCTGCATGCTCACAAATCTTTTCAAAATTATTCTGATCCGCGTTGCCATTCAAGTCTTCAGTTCCTGTCCGAAAACAATAGCGGTGTCGGTCAAGTCTCGGTGTACGTATATATATATCAATTGCGCAAAGGTGGATATATAGGCTTCCTCCGCGCACGCCTAAATGAGAGCAGTTTGAGGTACTCCGAGAAAACTAAGTAAAGTTGATAAGTTACAATGAGCGAGGAGACGGTCGCTAATTTCCTCCGCAGATCCGAAGCGAGATCTTTTAGCACTGCCACAACAGAGGTAGGACTGCGCTAACAAAAAGAGCGAGCGAATGGTTTTGTGATGGTAGGTCCGGCAAATTGTCGGGAGCAAATTGCAAGCTTGGATTTTTGTTGGATGGGGTTTTCCGAGCTAAAAGAAGATTCACCATCAAGTTACCGTCACCCACGTGGTAGTCGCGCAGCAACCTGTTATTTATCAACTTTCCACTGAATCGACAGACTCGGATATGCAATAGTTTACGAAAATTATGATAGCTTAGTGATAAATTGGTCAAGTTTACGAAGACACGGTTGTCGCCAGGGCGTGACTCGAAGCACATACTTTCTCCACAGGTCGGGATGGGGACGAGGGTAGTATATCTATGACAGGGGGAGGGGGGGATTCCGAGATATTTCGACAGCGAGTAATGGTCTTACGGCAGTGGTAAAGTTGAGATGCGCCATGGAGCTGGATGCTAAAGAACGCCACGAAGCCTCTGACCAACGCGTGCGTCGTCGGTTCGATGCGACCTGATGATGATGTCTTCCTTCAGGGGGACGCCATTCTTGCAATTTGGCCCGTGATTGCCTGTCCTTAGAAAGCATGCGTTAGGATTTACCCCTTATGAAATGCATATTGCGGACGCGGTATTTTTTTTTGTAATTGTGGTTGTAAACATTGTGCATATATTACAGAGATAAAAACTGGAACAGCGACACGTATTTAATATTTACTTCATTGATGCGTGAGGTCGTACGACAGGCATCCACCCAGTGGATGTATTTCGGGGGCATTCGCGAAGATCTTGGAGGTTGGGGAGAATATAAGCAAGCGACCAGGCTGTGTAGTTAACTGTGTAGTATATGTAGTGTGACGGAGGGAGTGACAGTCATGTTAGTTGATGCCGAGCGCATGCCAGCGTCGGGACGGCAAGGGAAGTCTAAGCGACGCTCCGTGTGGTTCGGGCTCCGCCGCATGTATGCGGGTCTCGGCACCGCGGGATGGAAGGTCAGTGAGGAGACTGGTCGCTGCGTTGAATCAGAGGGCACGACGCTGACTGGACTGTCGATGCCGCGAGTTAACTCTAAAAAAACCTATCTGAGGCAACAGTTGGCGAGTCACAGGTTTCGTTGCGTTGCCAGGGCACCTGCATCCTGATAATAAAATTGATTCTGCGGGACGGCCAACGGCCAATTCAGCATATAGAGTATATGGACGACGAGCCAATTATAATATTCAATGTGGTAGGAGACGCTTCGGATGACTCCAAGTGAGGCGTTAATGTTAGAGCTCATAATTTAAGAACAGTTATAGCCTTCGGGCACGTTGTCGGGAAGATGGCAGGCAATCCTTGGGAACGAGAGTGTGCGCAGTGGATAGCAGGTAATGCAGCGGGTAATATAGGTGAACACCGGTTGGTTACCTGTTCATGCTTTGAGCACCAGGCAGCTAGCTAGCTACTGGGACGGCGGGATATGGAGGAAATGGGGAATGCCGGTGGGTGCCGCTTCCGTGCCGGTGTGCCTTGAGAACAGGTACGCGCCCCTGCGCCATGATTGAGTATAATTACTCGAAATAGAAGGTAAGGCTGCCTGAAACGGAGCAGATATCGCTCGGATACATTGGAAAGGCTTGGTGTTGGGCATGAAGGGCACGTATCCGGAGGTGGAGGATGCGGCGTGGGGGCGGCAGTAACGAAAAGATTTTCGAGATCTCTGAATTTTTTTTATTGTGTCTCGTTTCGAGAACAAGTATGGACAGAATTTGTGGAAGACAATTAGAGGGTTTGGCCCTGAAATTGCCTTGAATTGCCTGGAATTGCCTGTAATAGACTTTAATTATAGGTGATTCCAAGGCCAATTAGAGGAAATTACCAAATAGGGCATATTGGGTATTGATGGCTGGCCAGTTGATCGGAAGATCGTGATGGGCTGACAAAGACACGCGCTTTTAGCGCGTGTTTTTCATTTTTTTGCTGCTGGACAGTTAGTTTGTTATTCTTAATTATTATTATTTTATTTTATATTTCGGTAATGTTGTATTCTCTTGGTTTTTGTTTTATTTACGACGCTACTTATTTCGTCAAAGCCTGTTCTCCTTGAAACCCTCGCCTCGTCCCTCCTCGTCTATCGACGATCCTTCTCGGCCGTTATATATATTCCTCGGTCTCTCAACATTAAAACCAAGTCCCCCTCCCTTGACTGTGGCTTTGTCTTGTATCCCCCTTCTCTAATTTACTACTTATATTCCACTACTATTTCTTACCACTCCCCGTAATCTCTGCAATTCAAGTCAAAGCCATTCAACATGTCCTCCTCCACCACCCCCATCGCCATCATTGGTGTTTCCGCAGAGTTTCCCTCTGGTGAGCACGACCATAATCTCGACTACGCCGACTATTGGCGGTTTCTCCTCCACAAGGGCGAGGCTTTCTCCCCAATCCCCTCCGACAGGTTCAATTACGAGGCGTGCGTGCCCAGATTTATTACCCCCTTATTAATATTACTCATCTTTCCCAAATTTTCTTTCAAATTAGCTTCTCCCACCTAATTACTCCAAATTCTGGCGCATTTCTTACCCAACCAACTCTATTCGACTCCCTCGAATTTGGTATCCCCCCAGCCGATGCGGCCGCCCTCCCCCTCGCCACTCGCAAGCTCATAGAGCATGCCTTTCTCGCTCTGAGGGATGCTGGAATCAATTACAGAGGTGCAGACGTCGGTGTGTACACCGCGGGTGTGGGGCACGACGCCAGTGTGCTCGGTGAAGCAGTAAGTCTGTCCCCTCACTCCCCTCCGCCCTACTCGTTCAATACTGATTCCCACCCCTCCAGGACCCTCATGCCCTCACCGGAACATTTGCTGCTATCCCCGCAACGATTGCCAACAGAGTCTCTTACCATCTCGACCTCCACGGCCCGTCTCTCCCCGTGGATACTGCCTGCTCATCCAGTCTTACCGCTACACATCTCGCAGTACAAGCGCTCCGAGCCGGAGAGTGCGAAAGCGCTGTCGTAGGAGGGGCACAGATCAACTTGCGGTGAGTATCACGAAAAAAAAGATCTCAACTTTGGTCGCGTCAAAACTTTGACCACGTGACTTACGCTTTTATATTGCATATAGCCTCAACGAATGGATCCAGTACTCTCAGTCCGGCGTGCTTTCCAAAGACGGTAAATGCAAGCCGTTTGATGCGAATGCTGATGGCTTTGCAAGGGGCGAAGGTGTCGCATGCATAATCCTTAAGCCACTTGACAAGGCCATCAAGGACGGGGATCGCGTTTATGCGACGGTGAGCCTTCGAGCTGCTATCTCTCTTGCCTCAATTCGTGCCATCGCGACTGATCTGTGCTTTGTTAGATCCTAGGCAGCGCCATCAATGCCGCGGGAAGTCAAGCCCCATTGAATGCCCCAGTTGCTGCCGCACAGCAGGCCGCCATGACTCGCGCTTACACGCGCGCTGGTAAGAATCCGATGGAAGTCGACTTTGTAGAGATGCATGCTACCGGTAGGCTTACTTACATTCCTAGAGGTGATGGCTCATCTGTCAATTACCAGGCACCGCTGTTGGAGATCCCACGGAGGCTAACTGGGTCGGTGAGCAATTTAAGCGCGAAGATGGTGGGCCCCTCTTTGCGGGAAGTGTCAAGGGAAATCTTGGGTGTGTAAATTTTGATGTGTTCTGTTTTTTCTACTTACAGCTGGCTTTAGACATACCGAGATTACCGCTTTCCTGGCTTCTCTGCTCAAAGTTACGCACATGGTCGAGCATAATATCATTCCCCCTACGGCAAACTTCTCAGTTCCTAACCGGAAGATCCATTGGGAGGAGTTTAACCTTCATGTCCCTTCCACTGCTCCCATTCCTTTCACACCACGAGCCCCCTCCGGAAAAGCCCTCATTTCTTTGTCGAGTTTCGGTATTGGTGGTGCCAACGGTCATGTTGTCCTCGAAGGTCCGGCACCTCGCTCCCAGAATGCTTTCGGACGATATGACCGACATGGAGATTCCACGGACGCGATCTTGATCATGGCGGGTGGGTTGTCACCACGATCTGCGGGTGTCATGGCGGAGCAGATCAGGGAGTTGTTCATGAATGCGCCGAGGGATTCTCTTCCGTTGCTCGCAAAGCTTGCTGGGAGACAGGCGCGTCAGCTTACATGGCGATCATACGCTCTTTATTACCCTAACCTCGAAGTATCCAAAGCCCTTACCTTTTGCGAGGCACAACTCGCGCCTCGGACGCGTCCACCGCTCGCGTTCGTCTTCAGTGGACAGGGGCCACAACATGCCCTCATGGGACGCCAACTATTTTCCAAATATCCCGCTTTCAGGAAGAGCGTACACGAGTGTGACGAGGCGTACCGGTCCGTTATGGGTTTTTCCCTTGTGGAAAGCTCGGGGTTGTTCGTGGAGCCTCGCGATAACGCTACTTCATCCAAGCCCGCCGTTTCCAGCGAATGGACCGTCACCCTTCCCGCTCTCACCATCCTTCAAATCGCGTTATTCGACCTCCTTGCCAGCTTCGGCATTAAACCAGATGTAGTGCTCGGTCACAGTGCGGGAGAGACGGCTCTTCTCTATGCGTCCGGAGCTGGACCTAAGGAGATGGCAGTCGAAGTGGCCATTGCCCGTGCGAAGATGATGAGCGTCGCTGAGAGTGTCGGTGGTGGCATGGCCGCTGTAGCCTGTGGTGAGGTTGAGGCTCAGGGACTCATCGACGAGATCCTAGCCAAGGAAGGTATCTTCGAACAAGCAGAGCGGGAACAGAGCCTTGTGCTCGCCTGCTACAATTCCCCTGACGGTGTTAGTGTTGCAGGTCTCGTCGGTCTCGTTGACAAGCTTTGCGCGCTCGCAGAGAGTCGCGGTGTTCTTGCCCGCCGCCTCCGCATTCCAGTTCCTGTGCATTCTTACCTGATGGACGTGTGCAAAGATCAGTGCGAGAGTCGTGTCGGGGAAGTCTTCGCGCGGTTCCCTCAAGCGGGGAAGCCGACGACTACGATGTACTCCACAGTTACAGGCCTCAAGTGGGATGAACCGTTCTCCGTCGATTACTTCTGGCGCAATGCACGACAGGCTGTTCTTTTCAACCAGGTCACGACGCAGCTCGTGGATGAACATCCCAATATGTGTTATGTCGAAATCTCCCCTCATCCCGTCCTTTCTTCATATATATCCTCAGCTGGTGTTGACGGCTCACGCATCACATGTCCGTCTCGCCGCCCTGCCAAGTCGGGCGAGTTCCTTGAAGGTGCGGCTTTCCTGGAATCGCTTGGCCGACTCGCTATGAACGGATATGATGTTGACTTTAACGCTCTAAATAACCACCCCGAGTGGGATCCTAAAGTCAAGCTCCCCGCATATCCCTTCAGCAAGAAGGACGTTCCATTCCATGCCGACACCCCCTCCTTCCACCGACTGTTACTTGCTCGCAACGGTCCTCTCAATCACCCGCGTCTGCGCATCAACGCCAAGACTCACCCGCTACTTGCAGGCCATGTCGTCAATTCCGAGCCGATCATGCCTGCAGCTGGCTTCATCGAGATGGCGTTGGAGTTTGGCGCAAGGGTACTTTCTGATGTTGAGTTTATGGCGGCGCTGCCGTTGTCGGCGGAGGTACCCTCTACGGTCGAGGTGGCCTTAGATGGTGCGAAATGGAGTGTCAAAACTTCATCTGCGCTGGGACATGGGTCTGATAAGAGTTGGGCGCATAGGGTGTGTACTTGCATGTCTGTTTTGCCTTGCCATCATTTACTAAATCGTCTTCACTCTAGGGCTCACCGGACTTCGATCGTTTACACTCACGCGGCTTGCTCACGTTCAACACTGACAACACTGACGATGAGCCTTTGGACCTTGCTGCGATCCAAACGCGTTGCAAGCGGGTCTGCCGCATTGAAGACCTTTACGAACATGGTTTCAAGGGCTTTGCTGACTACAGTTCCGACTTCAGACGTATAACTTACGCTGTCCAGGGCGAGGATGAAGTCTTTGTCACGCTTCGTGGTGCGATTGATTTGGCCGAGTGCGTTCTGCTTTTAAATACCGTTATACCGTATCACTAAAACGTCCACAGCTGTGATAAGTACCGGTTTGACCCGGTTATCCTCGACGCCGTCTTTCATGGATGCATGTTCTTCATCATGGAGCATGAGCAGGTCATTCTGGACTATGAGACGCGCGATTATTTCTTGCCTTCGCGAGCAGCTCGTGTCGTCCTTCATGACGCTCTGGCGCGAGCCAGCCTGCCTGAACAGATCGCGGCACATTTTGTGTTAAGGGATTGGACTCCTGGTATGTATCTTGTCGTTGGTACTTCTGGCGCTCTTCGCTCACTGATTCTCATAGCGGGGGTATCCGTTGATATTTCGATCACCGACATCGCTGGGGAACGTCTTTGCACCATTCGAGGTTTCGAGATGACTCGCCATTCGAATTCTATCCACAAGGCTGTCGAGAAGCGTTTCCAACTTGAGTGGCAACCTGTCTCTATCCCATTGCAACCCGCGAATGAGTTGCACCACATTCGTGAGCCCAAGCACAACACTCGGGATCTATGGATGACCCTCGATGCGCTTGCAATCGAAACAATCAAAAAGACGTTAGCTGGTTCGGTTGTACCTGGTGTTGAAGTGAGTTCGACTTCTATTCTATGCCTAGTGTCAACCTTTTAACAACTCTATTAGCGCCATCGTCAACGTTACTGGGAATTTGCAAAAGACACTGCGATGAAGGCGATGGATAAAGATGCCCTTGAACCTGAGCATATTGCTGCTTTGCGTCAGGCCTATCCCTCCTACTTCGATGTCACTGATCGCGTTGCTAAAGTCCACAGGGATATTTTCACATCGTCAACAGTATGTATACCACCTCTCTAGGCGTTTGATTACATTTCTTATCCGTTTCTGCAGGCCACTGTTCAGGCATTGTACTCCACTGTTGAAATCATGCAAGACTTCTATGGCGCTCACAATACTGTCATCCCATCGTGCCAGGAAAGTGCCGTGATCTTCCGTAATGTACTCAAGGAACTCGCTGCAAGTGGGAAAAAGGTCATTCGTGTCCTTGAGGTCGGGTGTGGAACTGGCATGTTAACCCAACGCCTCGTTGATGTACTTCCCGAGTTCCCAGAACTCATCGTTGAATATGTTGCCACCGATATCTCCCACAGTCTAGCTATGCAAGCCGCCCAGCGCTTTTCGCACCCTTACATGCGCGCCGCAGCTTATGATCTCACGAAGACCCTGGAGGAACAAGGTATCACCCCCGCTTCATTTGATGTGGTCAGCGCCCTTCATGTTTTGCACGCAACAAGTGACCTTGCACAAACTATGGGCTCTATCTATGATTTGCTCGTACCGGGAGGTTATGTTTTGACTGTTGACTTTGACGGAGATGCTTGGCAGACCGGAGTTCCTGGAACTATCTGGTATGACTTTATCTTCGGTGGATTCCAAGAATGGTACGAGTGTCCTTCTGTCTTCAGTTTCGTAGTTGGACGCTAATTCTACGTGTTAGGTTTGACTTCGGCGAAGATCGGACATCGCATTGCACCATATCACTTGGACAATGGCGCCGACTTCTGCAGGGTAGTGGCTTTAACTGTGTGACATTTTCGAGTAGTCATCCCGACGAAGACCACTCACTCGTTTTCCTTGCTCAAAAGGCTGGTGCTGAGCATTACGTTCTTCCGATCACGGAAAACCGGCCGCCGTCTTCTGTATCCCATAGCGACACCGTGTTCAACTCTTCATCTGGCTCCATTTCGAAAGACTTCTCTCCTGTGCAAGTCATAGAAGAGTTCGTGTATCTCCCCGATCCCCTCTTCAATTACTCGCGCGGCCAAGAGATGAAACTTCGTGATGAGCTGGCTGGATTGGATGCGAGCGATTCATTGTGTGTTTGGATTGTGGCTACAGATGGACCCGACGGCGACGCAGCTCGTGGTCTCACTCGGACGTTAGGGAAAGAACTTCCTGCATGGTCGATCCATCTGGTTATCTGCGACGCGTCCTGGTCAATGCAAAAACGGCGTGCTGCCATAGCCAAGCTTCAGGACAACCCCGCTATCGAACCCGAAGTACGGCTTGATATCAACGGTGCAATTCACGTTCCCAGGGTCGTTCCTCTTCCTTCCCCTTCCTTGGAAGCACCGTTCGAGTCAGACAAGCATTGGGTCACTGGCGATGATAAGGTCTCACTAGCAGCTCTCCCCGCCCTTGGACCTTTCGATATTGCGGTGGAAGTGTCTCATTGGTCGTCGCTGAACAAAGATTCCCCCCAAGCTTTCATAGCGACGGTGTCGAACAAAGGTACCTCCGACTTTGCAACTGGCGATTGGGTGATGGGTCTCACCGATGCCCCATTCTCCAACCGATTGGTTGTGCATGGTGGTTCCGTTGTTCCCTGCCAGCCCAACGACTCTCGCGTTCTTCCAGATGCGGCTGGGCTGGCGAGCGCTGTTCTTGCACTGGGGCCCGGTACACTACGTCGTATGGGCCGTCTTCAGGCCATACAGCACGTTCTCGTTACTAATGCGGATACACTCATTGGTCAGGCTGCAGCTCGACTATACGTACATCTGGGCCTCGATGTTTTTTGCATTGCAGAAGGCGATGCAGAGGCCTTGGCGAAGTCCATCCAAGTTCCTGTGGGTCGAGTCTCGGTCGCCTCAAATGCACTTTGGGTCGCCCGTCAGCGCTGCCGTTATGATGTCGTTCTTTCAGGCGCTCGGAGTAAGCCTGATGTTCAAGCTGTCACTCAGCTCTGTACACCCCAAGGCATTCTACATCTCTGGAACAGCGAGTCTGATGGTTTACTTTCGAACCTGAAGCGGGATCCATGGCTTGCGGCATTTGCTTTGGAGGTTGCCCTACAGAATATTCCTAATGATTTTTGTAGCTACACATCCCCTGTCGCCATTGCCGATGTTGCCCCAGTAGCAGATGGGACGCTTGTTGCAACGCAATCGTCACTCTTTGACCCGCGCAAAACGTATATATTAGTGGGTGGTATCGGTGGTATGGGTATCCAGATGGCACTTTGGATGTATGAGGTATGTTTAGGTTTTGGACTGTTTTTGTTCGATCTTCTAACTGGGAACAAGAATGGCGCTAGGGATATCGTCTTGACTTCACGGCGCGGCCGTGAGTCGTTGCGTCGCACTAATCAGACAGCCGGGCTGCGAACGGTTCAATACTTAGAACGACGTCCGGACCTTTCTCTCTCATTGGAAGCAGTCGACGCGACTGATTATGAGGCGACGGCTGCACTCATCAAGTCCCTGCAAAAGCCTATCGGCGGTTGTTTCCTAATGTCTCTCGTCCTCTCCGATAAGTCTTTTGCCAACCAGACTGAGGACGACTTTGAGAAGGTTTTCGATGCGAAGACCACCGCCTTCCAGAATTTGTCACATGCCTTGGATATCAATACCCTCGATTTCTTTGTCTCGTTCTCCTCTGTGGCAGCCCTCTTTGGTAGTGCTGGACAGTCTAACTATACCAGGTGTGTTGTGATGTATACCTATTGCTAGTTGTCCACTGAATCTGTTTACAGTGCTTCATCTGCCCTGGAGGGCATGACAAATGGCTACCGCAACGCATTTTCACTTGTCGTCCCTGGAATCACGGATAGCGGCTGGCTAGTTCGTGACCAGAGAGGGGGAGAAAATTCTCGCTCAAGCCATCTACTGGAGTGGGGCATGTCTACCAGAGGTATGTGTCTCAGCTAACCTCGGAATAATCACTAACATCGCCACAGAATTATGCGATTGTATCGCTGATGGCATTAGAAAACTCCAGACCGGGTCATTCCATCACTACGTTCCGAATTTAAACTGGAACCTCGTCCGCCAAGACATGGGTGCTCTCCCTTCATTCCAACATCTTTGCGTTGCGGAACGAACTGAGGCAGCTACCCTTGAGGACGGGGAGGAGGACTCTAATCTGGAGGAGTTGGTTCGCACCGCACTTAATATTCCTGCCGAAGATTTCTCTCCCCACGTGCCATTTACAGCCTATGGACTTGATTCCCTGGTTGCCGTGCGGCTTTCCGCTGCTATCCGCGCCAACACTGGTCTTAAAGTCAGCCAGTTACAGCTCCTTGCAGACATGACGCTTGAAGATCTCGAGCGGAGACTAGAGGACATTTTACTGGACGCTGATTTGGAATAATAATACTCTTTTTTCTGTATCTTTTGTTTATTTGCCCTTTTTTGCCTCACCTTCATCTCTTTTCCTGTCTATTTCGCTTTCTGCTTGCTTACTATTATCCCACACTCGACTAACTGAACTTTCGTGTACTACATTGCATTCTTGTATCCCGACTTCGTTTTCTATCACCGTCTCTGGGGTTCTAGACATCATCAGTATACTTACTGTAAAAATTAAAAACAGACGGTCTCAGCTCAGTTACTTACTCCATAAATTTACGACTGTAATTTTAATGCTTATTCGGAAGCGATGAGAAAACATAATAATGAGGCAATATAATAAGTTATCCTTAAGTAAATAGAGTAATAATCTAAATGCAGTTTCCTGTCAGAAGAGCTGTGGTTTAGATCTGTTATCTGTTGAAATTAAATCTCTAAAGCTGGCAAGAATCATAAAGACGAATTTAATTTCCATTTGTCTGTCTCTCGTAGGAGGCAAACGTAAGTACAAGAGAACTATACTACTGATATGCGCCGGACAATAGCCGTGTGGCAATAATAGCTTCCCACGTTAAAACTGCACACTCGTAATCCCAATTCCAATATTATCCCCACCTCCTTCCTACTCAAGGAGGTCAGGTATCCCTGACCTATTTTGATCCTTCCCTCTCAATCGTGCTTACTACAGATAGCTATGTTATATAAGTATAAAATAGGTACTGGAAGGTAGCTACATAGGCTTCACAGGCCTTATGTAAGCTATTATACAAATGGAACATATCTACCTAACTACAGTTTATCTTGTATCTACCAGAAAAAAAATTCAGATCCGTATATAAGTTGCTTTGATCAAAAAGCTGGGTATGCATCAAAGTTCATTCTCCTGGCGTTTGGATAACTCCGGGCGAAAATAGTATCGGATGATCCTTGCCGTTTCAGGCACGGTCACGTGGGAGAATTTTTATTTTATTTTAATATATTTATATACCGCATCGCATAACGAAGATACATAGCGGTTGGGGAGAGAACTACCCTAACGGTCGGTGGAGAAAAGGTGGGATGTGAATGCAGCGGGTTGGGATACGTGGGAGGGTCTAATGCAGGGCGGGGGTGATTACGTGGGAGAATTTCTTATCAGCGAGAGGGGTACTGCGTGTTCTCCTTGTGACCTGCCATTCCTCGAAAAATTACTCAATAGAGATATGATAGCTACAAGTTAGAAGGTAATAAGGGATGTGTGAGGACCGGTAAGTTTCAGGATGTTAAAGTTGCGTTGATTAAGAAGCTTACACTAGTTTGCAGAACATAGAATCTAATTGTACATATATCGATGAAGACAAAAACGTGTGAAGAAAAACATAAAAAGGATTACAAATACAGTATAGACAACCTCAAGTTGTCGGAATGAGGAGGATTCATAGAAGACATCTAGGGAGACTCAGTCGCGGTATGTGGGCTGCTGAATTTCTTGGCCATCTGATCGTTTAATGCCATGCTAATGCCACTGGCCATCCGAGAAGCATCGAGTAATTCTTGGATAGCCATATTCGACGCGCGGTTTGTAATAGCTACATGCGCTTGTTCTAATGCCAAATATTCCTCAGAAAGATTACGTCTGCATAATCGAGACAAATTGTGGGAAGGACTGTCAGAACCTAAGGCTGAATTGGGAGGGACAGTTTTCGCGCGATTGAGTTGCCGGCGGGCAGCGACTTTCTTCAATGGACTCGAAGACATTAAAGAATCATCTGAGGTAAGAAATGAGGACGGACATCAAAGAGGTCTGAATAATTTACCACTAGGAGGGTCGTATGCCTCTGAACGAGATCGACGCAGCAAAGGGGACATGATGTGTCTAGCTGAAATGCGACCTGCTCGTGAGCTGGGTAAACTGGGGTCGGATGACTGCTGAGGCGTCTGGGGTAAGCCTAGATCGTCTGAACAAAAATATGATCATCCTGATATCAACTATAAAGAGAAATCGTACTGTTGGAGTTGAAAACGTCCTCTTGTAAGATATCGCTCCCTGCTTCGGTGACCTCGCGTTTTAGTGGCTCATGGCCAACGCGTCGTCGTTTTGGCGGGTTCGGTGTTTCCCTTGTGATATCTACCCGAGGATAATATTTAATAAATATTGATAAACAAAATTCAGGAAGTGTTACCATCTTCGAAACAGCTCCTCTCGTGTGTACTAAATAAGACTTTGTTGCTCCCCCGCACGAGCTTGCTGGGCGACTTTTCAGAGGTGTTGTCATACTGCGCTACTGGAGTATTATGAGAGGATGCAGAGGACTTTGATACACCACTTACATCGCTTCGAGTCTATTCTAGGAATTTCAACTGCATCGAAAATTTTCCTCCTCTGCTCATTAATAGAACGTGACGAAGCATGCTTAGACGTTGGGTCCAGTGTCGATGTCTCTTGTAATTGCGACTGAGGAGACTGTGATGCTTCAGCAAGGTGAGACCGTTTGCGTTTAAGCCGAGTCACAATAATGCTTTCTGCCACAGTGATCTCGGGATTCTCATCATCACTGACGTTGATAATCTCAACATCAGGGGCAGGACCACTCTTGCGTCTTTTGTTAGCCTGAGATACTACATACATCATGGATTAATTGTTGATAAAACGCAAATATAATAATCAACTTACACCGGGATTTCCGGCGCTTTCCCAAAACGCTGCCTGATCTATATATTTGAGAAGCGCCGCCCATTTCAGAAGCGTAGGCGACCATAGATGTATCCATGTCGGAGTTTTCCCTTTTAATATGGGGCTCTGCGAGGGGAGAGGATTTGGACGAAATGCTGGTCAAAGGAGACGCCACCAGAGATCGTTCGTATTGTTTAGAAGGGGTGATGGTAGCGTCAGTATTGAGGCGTGGTTGTGTGTCGCTTTCATTAGGCGTGTTCGTTGATACATTTCCAGCAGGAAGTGTGACCTTTGGGACACTGAAAATGTCATTACTGGTGAGCAATGAGTTGGGAATAATTGGTGAAGATAACGCTTGTGCATCAGCATTAAGTTCTGCTTTAGCAGAAATGCTCTCGTTGGCGGCGAATGCCTTTAGACCGCTGGATAGTCGAGGTGTGCCCCGAATCACAGGAGTAGTTTCATGATCGCTTTGGTGGTGAGAACCGTGAATAATAGTCTTTGTTATGTCAGGTTGTCAAATCGTGCACATTGGATAACATGCTTTGATAAAACATACCATTGTGCTTTGCTTTTGTGTTTGAGTCGCTTGGGATATACCCGGCGCAAACTCTTCGTTAGAATCGCACATTACCTCCTGAATGTTCCGCAGTATAGGTTTCAGTTCTTCAGGATAGCGCAATTCTAAGGACCCTAGGCATCCATAAGTGGCAGCCCAGAAAGCTTTGAATGCGGAGGGTCCGAGAGCAGGTGGGGGAATGTGCGTGAATGCAGAAGCAAGGAGCGGCGTAAGACTGTGAAGGGTATCGCTCGATACTGGTGTGATCTTGAGGGATTTAAGAGCTGCAATATAGAAAGCGATGACCTAAGGAGTAACGTTGTATGACGGTTACGGTTATAGTAGCTAGAAAACCCTTACATGTTCATTATACTCATCGTCCATAAACGATTCCGACTGATCCTCTATCATCAGCTTCATACCCTCTTGAATCGCTTTCAGATATTCCACAATAAGGGACCCGCCTACGCCGTTCACGGCCTCGGTAAGGCGATCTACGACATCAAACAGCATTGGCTTTGCCACATCGTTGAGCGGCGGATAGCTGACAGTCAAAGTGTCATTCGTCAAACGGAGCAACACACTGGGAAGTTGAGCATCTGCGTTATCGGGTTGAATACCGGAGAGAAGGGATGGTAATACAGCGAAGAGCGCCATGGAATTCTGGGATGATTTAATCTGCGATGCAATTGCATCCAAAACAGTCGCCGCGGAGGTTTTGCGCAGAGAGGCGGCGATAAGAGCACTGTTCGCGAGCTGGACCCATAGGTCGAGGTCCTCTCGCTCAAATTGTACATCTGTGAAGCAGCTATAGGATAATAGATCAATTAGCATCTAGTCGATATAAGCGGGAATGTGGTTTTACAAAAAAGGTGTGCGGAGGAGTTCGATCGAGCCGTGGTAAGCACCTGCGTGCTTTAGCCACTGTCTACCAACAGTCCTCCATAGGCCTCGCTTCAAAATAGGCGGATAACCCGTCTGCCATAGCTTCCTCATAAGCTCCAGAGATCCCGCCAGTAATAACTCAGCACACAGCATCCCCCAAGCGTCGCGAACCTCAACTTGGTCCAATTCATATTTGTGTTTAATCACTTCTTCGAGAAGCGATCCTGCAGCTCGAGACAGTGCCGGGGCGGCAAAGACATTGCGGGCCTCACTCCAAAGATTGTGAACGAAGCCAAGTTTGAGTGGTTGTGACGACCAGGACGGCGCGGAAGAATCCAGAACCCACTCTAAACCTTGGTTGACGAGGAAGGACTTCAGGATATCAACCAGCTGAGACATAAACGCCGGTTCAGTAGTATGATTTTCGCAACCTTGCGTGAGTTGTGATTGGGTGAGAAGTAATGCCCGCCATGCATTTAGTATTGGAGCCTAAAGGATTCTTAATGTACGTGTCAATCACATGGTAACAACATAGCTCACCGGGATATCGCCGTCCTGTCCTAAAGGCGCCTTTTCTACAGCTTGTTTCCAGATAGAAAATAGAACATCCCAGTACCGAACAACCTCATCCTCCTTTAGAGGAGTGATTTGCCGGATCATAGCGGTTTTATCCACGCAACTCCTAACAAAATCGACCAGGTTTTTCGATTCCGCACGTAAGAGGGTTCCGTCAAACAATAACCCGGTCAGAAGGGAGTGTTCTTCCCACGTATCATCAGATATATTTTCGAGGGAGGTGCCAACACGCGAAAGGAGTTGTTCAAGAACATCAACTGCCTCCTCGCATGTCTTTCCACCTTTCTCAATCATCTGGCTTACAACCTGCAACGCGTCTGAAAGTCGTTTCGCTCTGATGTCCTCTTGACCGACGAGTGCACCCACGATGGAAATGCCTATTGCACCATCGACAAGCTGCCGCACGACCTTCCAACCTGAGTTTTTATTTTGATCAGTATGGACTTCTTCATCGCTCTTATCAAGCTGTACACAGGCCCAGACGAGCGAACGCCACACCAGACCAGATGCAGCACGGATAGTGGTGCGCTTGTGCGACATGGCAGTTTGTAGGTGGCCAAGTGTGAATTTGAGCGTCCGCGACTGCGTGAGTGCGTTGGTGCTGCTCAAGACGATAACGGCAGCAATGACGCTGAGAGCCCATGTGGGAGATGCAGCAGCATGTGTGGCCACTTTTACTTCGAAGCATTGTCTGAAGGCTCTTGTGATGGGTGAAATGTCCTGGAGAGTTTTACGCGTTTGATTTTGTGCTTCCAGATAAGCAGTGGTGGCATGCGCGAGAGAGGCTCCGACAGAAACGGGAGATGAGCACCGAGCGAAAGCGAATGCTATAGATAAGAGAGCATGTGCGGCTTCGACGCGCAAGCTTAAGTTGGAGTTTGTGAGGTTGGCAAAGACTGATGGCAGGATTTCGGCAAAAGGTACTAAGAATATGTCAGATTGGTTAAACATCAGGGTAGCAACTGCCTTTAGTCAAACAGATGAGCCACGGTGATAAATATTCTGCGAATGTTTGACATACCTTAAGTCCGTCGGACGCCGCGCCGTTTTTTCCTTGCCTGCCAAGTTCCCCATCGATACCACGGCGGATTGCATATGCAATACGGTCTGCCGCAGGGGCAAGAACTGCTGTAGGTAGGAGCTGCACTTGAAGCGTCCACACCGAAAGTTGCCATGTTTTCCGGGCGTTCGGTGTCGGGAGAGACGTTGCAAGTGGGATTGCAAGAATGGCTGTTAAGATGTCACCGAGTTGTTCATCTGAATGGCATTAGCAGGGTAGAAGGTCATATATATGCCACATACCTGTGAAAATAGAGTATACAGCGGGAACAACGGCAATATTTGAAAAGCAGCGTAATGCAGCATGACAAACATTGCAGAGATCACGAGCGTGTTTCACCTCTTGTTCAGTAAAGCCGCGTTTCTTTATGCTTCCAACGGAAGACGGCGACGACCAAGGTGAGTCGCTGGATGGTGGGGTCGACGGCGCAGACTGAGGATCGGTAAAAGCGCGTCCTATGTCCCTATGAAACACCTGAACCAATTGCTCGCTATGCTCTTTCAGTGGCTCGAGGGCAGGAATAGGCCCATAGATATCGAGCATTGCAGCTGTCTTCGTCCTGAGACGCGCCGAAAGAACAGAATACGCCTCAGTTAGGTCTGTGAGCGTGATTTTCCGATCCATTCCAGGTCTAAGAGACGCGACGAGTGTGGAAATAGGCGAGTTTAGATATAGCGGGTGATGCAATGGGTCTTCAGGCTCCGGGGTAGCCTCACGCGTCGGATGTTCTGGAGTCATGAGGTAAGACATGGTGACCTTTTTTAGGATAGATTTGGGAGGAGCTTTAACACAGCTGGAAGCTGGGAGCTCTCGTATGTGCTCAGAATATGCGTGTTGAAGGTTTTCTCGCGACCAGGCGATGCGGGGAGTACGCGATTTGAGCGAGCTTGATGGGGTGACGGGATGAGGTGGTTGGTTCTCTTTGTCCTTGTAGATTGTACGGGGTGGTGTTGGAAGGCTCATACTCATTGCTTCAGCAACGGAAACAAGGTTGGTCGCGGTCAAAAGTCACAGACCGTGATTGTCACCTTTTTAAGTGGGACACCAACGCGTTCCATTTAAAGTTCTTTGATTATTGTTATTTTCACTTGTGGTGTGCTATGGACGCGTCACGCTTAACTCCCATACACACGGGTTACTTAAAGATCATAGGATGGGACAGGAAAACATGGAATATGCGTAAAAAAATCGTGACAGGTCGTAAAAGGTCATGATGGGAAATAAGTAAGAGAGACGGGTCAAGAACTGGATGATGAAGTCTAGTACGAAGCTCTCAATTGGTGGTCTTGCCAGTGATTAAAGTGGCCATGTAAGCTATTATGATGAACTTGAAGATAGGAAGAATATGGAGAAATAAGGAATAATCAGACAACATGCAAGAAAAAAACCAGAAACATTCATCGTCATGTATTTCTTTCCCCAGAAGATGAACCTGGCCTGCTGCCAGATCGATTGGGCAAAAGGATACTTTCGCTTTGTCCTCTCGGTCGCCCGGTAACGTCTGTTGCTTTGCTAGCCTTGGAGACACCAAGCGACGAGTCATCCTTTGAGGGTCGCGAAAAGAAGTCGTCATCTGGCTCTGGCTCGTATGGTGATGAATCCGAATTGATCTACGGAAATATCAGAATATAAGCCATTGTCACACGCCAGAAAGCCAGACAGACGATTGCAACATACCCATCTTCCTAGCTCTTCGCTCAATCTCTGCTCGTCCTCTTCGCTTAGTTGGAGATCCTTGCCTTTCTCAGCGTGTAGCCGCAGTAAGTCACTCAGGCTCTTACGCCCTTTGGCCCCTCCAGGTGTACCATCATTATCTTGGTCTATGCCATTCAAAACCATTATGCGTGGCCTGGATGGCGTTTTCGGTGGTTCAGACTCAACTCGCAAGTCAGATGCTGAACGGTCCCAGTCCTCTGACGTGGAGTTCGAGGAGTTTATCGACAGCTTTGACATTGATGCGTCGAGATGAGGGGTGGGGTGCCTGCTTGGTGAGGATTCCTCAGGCATTGTAGTTGTCTATGGCGAGTGTGGCAATATAAAGAGGGAAAAACTAGTTTTCGGCGCGTGTGCTATAAAGAAAGTCGGGTATACGCGCGTCCGCGATTATTGAAAGAGATGGAGTGTCAATTTGATGTAAGTTTTATATGATAAAAGGAAACCCAAGGTCTCAGGAGGACACTTCGGTTGGCGTGGACGCGTGAAATGATCGACGCGTTGGGGCTTGTTTGGTACAAGGGCGCTTCCTGTTATTATATCCAGAAACGGACAACGCGAAACAACATTTACACGGTTCATAATCTATTATTCCGGCAAAAGTCTGTGGTATAACTTGAAGTATATAAACGATATATGGCTTGTTAAGGTGTAAAACAAGTATGAAAGAAATATCAAAGTCCATATCTCTGGGGTGGGGTATATTGAGAACGTTGAGAACGCGTTGTTTGCGAGTCCGTGGTCTCTACCCATCACGGAGAATTAGAAACGAGCCAAAGTGACCGCCAGTACCACTCCAAGTAAACTGGTTAGGCATGCTCCAATTTTAACTGTCGTTGCACCACTACTTTTGCTGGGTGTCGGCGATCCTGTGCCACTTGCAGCCGCACCGGTAGCTGAGCCTGTACTCGACACGCCAGTGCCATTGGGTGTCGTGCTGTTCGTGGAAACTGCTGGCAAGTTCTGCACATTAATCTTGCTCCATGTCGCTGATCGGCTTTGAGTAGCATCCCCGGGGGTATAAGGGAGGAAGAAGATGCCACCATTCGAGTTGAGCTGGACTAGCGCATTGATTGACGCAGCATATGTGCTCGTGGTTTTATCGGAAGGCCCGACAAGAGGGAGAGTTGAATTGTTCTATGATATGAATAAGATAATGTTATAGGGTGCCATGGAATAAAACAGACTTCAACATTGATCACGTATGTTGCACTACCATCATCGGGAATAAAAGCAAATTCCTCTTGAACCTACTCACTCGTCACTTAAATAAAACATAATAAAGGGGGAAAAGGGCGAGCTTACACCGGAGTCTTTAAAGAACGAAGCCGTCTGCCCATGGCTGACAGGGAAGGGGTCTCCGCTACCAGAGACGGGGTAACTTTGTGGATCAGGTTGGAAGAACGAGACTAACGAACAACCATATGAATATCCAAATATCTACTACCTTTAAAATAATACCTCACAGTGAATAACAAATATCTGTGCAGTACCCGGTTGACTATTGGGAACTCCAATAAAGTGGATGTGATTCTGGGCAAGGGCCATCGTAGGTTTGTAGTTGACGACATCGAATGACGGGTTGGTAGATCCCTGCCATGATAAAGCAGTGCTATTGGCGGTGATCTGTGAACCCATGTCCAAGAAAGCCATCTGGCCATTAGTCAAAGCATCTTTGAGAAAAGGTTAGCTTATAGCAATGAGGGATAGTCTGGAGTGTGGACCAACAGAATACGTTCGTATCATGATCAAGTATCGCCACAAGCTGGGTTGGATCTGGCCCGCCAGAGTTTACAGATTGTGTAGACCATGAATTGTCACCAGCATTGAAGATGTGAACCGCGGAAGGATTGGACTGGTCGCCGTCCAGAACGTAAATTGCATTGAAGAACTGCGCGAGGTAGCAGGTCGTTTGTTGACCGTCAAAAGGACTGATATTCAGCAGTAAGTTCGAACACTGGCGTCACAAAACATGATAAAGTAAACGCACGGTCGACCGGTTGTCGTGATTTCGGTTCCAGTGACAGCTGAGTGGTATTGTGTAAACCTTAAAGGTTCCAAGGAAAGGCGAAGAAAAACACACCGGAGGACCATTTATCTTGAGTGCCCAACTGGAAATCTTTTCCTCCAAAACCAAATGCGTAGAGATTGAATTTGGCGTCGAAGGCCACACAAGGTCTCGCTTCAACCTCGGTTGCAAAAAGGGCCGCCGCCAGGAAAGTTATTAAGAATCGAAAAGGCTTGTTAGTAAAGAACGTAGGCATGGCTCGATGTGAGCTAAAGTTGGAACTGTAGAACACATTTGTCGGGTTTATGTAATTTTAGTGATGGGTCGGTGTCACGCGTTACCAGGAAAGCTCCACATCGTAACTATGTACAAATTCACAATTGGGGAACGTTACTTCACGGTGTTATTATCTACTCATAAAGAAAAGGCTGCACTATAAGAAATTTCTGCAATGTAAAGAGGGCGTGCTGTGTCGTAAAGCGTACAGGGAACGATATGAGTAACATAAAAGATAAAGTTCAATGAAATATTATGTCATCCCTTGTCAATATTGCCGTTGAGTCTACTAAGTAATTGGCCTCAGTTGGAGAAGAACAACGAACTTAGAACAGGACTCTTTCGCCAGTGAATGTGGCATGATCCTCCAATCCTTTGTGAACATCCGCCTTTTCATAACTTCGTGAAAGCGATGATTCTAATTCCAGACCTCGATTCCCAAGTATTCCGCTCCCCTGACTTTGCTTATATATATATGGGCTTCGTACAACAATAGGAGGCGGGAACGTCAGAAGCGTCGACAGCACGGGCAAGGGCAACAGTGGTTCCATCTGTGGACGAGAGAATACCCCAGCTGAGTGGGAGTGACGCATGCACTGGGCTATCCTTGGTGAAGACCAGAAGCACAGTGATTCACTGGCCGTCGAAAAGGTGTCATGATTGAAATTTGCATCGTCAGCACCTACAAGACCGTTAAGAAAGTCTGAAGGAGAAGGACCGATCCGCCTTGTAGACTTTAGGGTATAGTTCTCTTCATAACCATCTATCGTAAACGAGTCATATGCCTTCGGGAGATTGCCGATTGCATTTGACAGCTGCGTTGAAGTAATTGATATTCGACAAGATTCTACCTCTGAGCCAGACGAAGAGGGGTAATTGGGACAATGGCGGATGAGGATGCTTTTCAGAGGAACAGCAGGTGGCGTTACATGGATCGCAATCTTTTGTTTTCGTCTAAACCATTGACATGATCTGGATCTTTTTTTCGCAAAGAAAAAACGACGGAAAATCATAAATAAAACGGCTGACACGGATAATAGAATCCCTCCCAAGGTTCCAGCAGCAACAATAGAAACAGTTCCATATTGATTGACGAAGACATGCGACGGATCGTCTTCATTAGTTGGAGGGAAGTTCAAGGTGATGTGTTGCGAGATAAATGCTTCCAAAGGCATAGAGGAGCTATATGAAGGCAGTGTATGGTTGGATTGATTTTCTTCTATGTTTCTGGCTTTGATTTCGGAGATAATTCTGTTTTGGTATTCAGACGGTATATAAGAGTATTCCGTGAGCTATCGGGGGTTGCGAGAGTTTATTTGTAGCAGAAAAACCGATGTAGATCGCTCGGCACTGTCTGCAACAAGGATCCTGGTCTACGTGACGTAGACGAGTGGTCAGATTCTTCTCGTGAAAGCTCGAGCCCGAAAGTACATGAAAACTGGGATAAAGACGCGTTTGTGATGATAAAGAATGTGAGGAAAGGCCCTTTTATATACTGGACTCGGTATTAATTTGCGATATTTTAGCGCTTTCTTATAGTAGAACAGATCTCCAATTGTATTCCTCTTCTGATAGAATCTATTTGATATAATGATAGAAAAGTTTCTAAAATTATAAACATAATGTATGCCAAGAGAGATAATCGAAAAAAGCTCAGTGGGTCTCGCGGGGAAAAAGCGGGCCAGAAGTATTTATTTACGCGTAGGACACACCATCAGGAAAATGGAAAACAGGCAGCTGCCCTAGCTAGCTCATGTAATACGGCTAGTTAGTATAGTTACTGAACGGTATTTTTTTTTTACCACGAGTTAGTGTATACTAGCTATCTCGGGGGTCTGCTATCTACATCAGGAAAACGGGGTGCGTTAATAAGTCATATACAACTCCGACTGACACCCATCTCATTGTAGGAAGTTAGTGTACTTAAATCAAGTATTGGACGATGAAAAATAAACCGATAGGTGAATGTGATAAGCACACATACCTTGATACGGGTAGGCTGTGACCTACGTTTCCAGTCACATCCTCATTACACACACACAACACAAGACTCTACTTGGCTTGACGACAGCGACTGCTGTATTGCAAGACGACTGGCTCACCATTAGGGCTATCCTACCAATTTTGCAACACTTGCCTGTGATTCCCTTTGCAAGATAATGATGGATGGATCGGTAGGTCTTGCTCACACTGCACCTGTAAAATGCATAAGTCTACAATTACTTTCTACTTATTTTATCTCTCTTATTATTAACCATCTAGTTAAGGACATGTCTTCGATGCAGCAATGACCAACAAAAGGTATTTCTTCAGGGTCACTGCTGTCCATTCTGGCATGAATGAGGCTCTAAAGCCAAGCAAACCATGGAATTGAAGGCTGGGCCCCTCACTGCATTTCCAAATGGTGTAACTATGAAGACTACTGCTCTACCAGCTGTTCAAAGCCCCCCTTGAGTTTCATCCATTCACAAGGTGATGCTTCACCTCCCACCTCTTTCTGTGAAGAGTGGTGGAGGTTCTAACTGTTCTATATATGAAGAATATCGACTGTTTAGGTACAACACGTAGTTGTATTGACTGTCTAAGTCTAGTACACACTGAACGAGTATTGACTATTTAGTTCAATATGTCTGAGTGAAGTAACTATCTAAAGTAGAGTAGATAGCTAAAACAAATAAAGGGAATCGACTGTTAGGTGCGATTCTGAGTGACTGCTCAAGTGTAGAAAAGAATAACGAGAGTTGAATAATAGAGTAGTGCAGGTGTGGTCTGTGCGGATTGAGATATAGGTGGAGTTTTGACTGGCACAGTTCAAAACTCTGATTGTGTAGATAGTTGAAGCCTGTCTGTGATGGTCAAGACGATACCCCAATCACAACTTACAGGATACTAACTGGGTGTCTGGGTAAGTGTAGAGGGTATGCATATATGCATAATTGGACTAAGGAATAATAGTTGGATTATAGTACTTTATTATTTATCTTTTATTTTCTTTCTTTACATTCTTTCTATATTTTGAGCATACCTTTATTTTGTAGTTCGAAGCTTTGTGTATACGTATGGGCGCTCTCGGCGCCAAAACGACAGACACTTTTTACCCAGCAGACACCACCTCGTAAACGACCCAGACGTCGAATAGCGAGAGGTGTCAAGGGTAACGTCTCAACTACCTATAAAGGTAGTATTCTCTCACATACTAACGTACTTTGGACTCGAACCACGAAGGTTGAGTTCCACTCTAAGGTCTTTGTGCTAGTCGACATTATAGTCGACTCGTGCTATTATCTCTTTACTCTAGATATTCAGCTTCGCGTTGATTATCTATTTTACATCTAGCTACGAGTTGTACCGTGAAGGTCAACTCTTTCATTCTTTCATTCTAGCCATCAAGAGCAACTGTACAGTTGCTCTTGTGACGCATAGCGTGTCTTCTTACTAGTACTGCTTGTCTAGTAATCTATGGTATTGTACTGTACGGTCAATACCTGCTAATAGTAGTTGAATAAACACTATTCTTCGTATATCGAACGGTCAGAATCTATCGACTCTTCACAGTAAGTCGTGGTTGCGGGGTAAAAAGTGTCTGAGTTCTAATTACGGGTGCTAGAATACATGAGTCTGGCATGTATGCACCCACAAGAGTTGATGTACCGTATACATAGGTCGTCGAACTAATATAAGTGTATAATAGAATAGAGAGAAAGAAGAAATAATAATGGGAATATAGTATGGGCTTATCCAGACTATATTTCCTGAGCATATTTCACCATACCTCTCACAGTGCCCCCCAGGTTAAAGAGCTATGTCAAAGAAGGTGGCAAAGGACGCTTGGAACTCCTCCCCATGCATCTTGCGAGGAACGTAGTGACGGTGGGGCAGGAGTGAGAAGAGGCACGCAGCTTGCATCTCCACCAGAGGGAAGTCCTCCTGAGGTGTTGGAATCTGACAACAGATACTCCAACAGGTCAACTAGGTCGACAGCCGAGTGGATCGGCACGTGTTCAGGAAGGATACAGGAGGAGTCAACAAGCAGGGACTGAAACATGGAGAGCTCAACCCGCTTGATATCCTCTGCTAATTGCAGCTGTTCCTTAGGATTGTTGATGCACAAGTAAAAGGTACCCATGCGATCCGACAATGTGAGAGATCCGCTATACCCTTGGATATGTCCTTTAAGAAGGGGGTGCCGCAAGGTTGGCCCCAGGTGCGTTAATGTGCGTCCCACTGTGAAAATGTCAGAGGGGTAGTTGATGGATACATGCATCCAACTGGTCTGTAAGAAATGAGCCAAGTCGGCTGTGTCCCGAGAGTGAGGGGGAGAGGGGGGCTGTGACGGGGGATGGCAAATGGGGACAGCCAGGAAAGGGTCAAGGGGCCCATCCACCAGAATGTCAGCCTTCCACTTCCCCTTCACTTTTTCACTTAAAGGGGGAGGCTCCTTGAAGACTTCCATGGCTGGGGGAGGTGCCTCAAGGACTTCTTCCATGACTGAGGAAGGCGGTGTGAGGATGTCCTGGACAGGATGATTGACATTCATCAGCACAGTATTGGGTTAATGAATGGGGCTCCCCAGAGAAATGCAAGGTGAGCAGGGAGAGGCGGGAGGTGGGCTCCGTGCTGGCAGGGGAATCAGGGAAGCATCTGACACCGCGGGGAAGATTGGCGCCGGGGTAGAGCAGGTGATGAGAAGGGGTTCAGGGGATGTGCAGAGGGGAGGGGTCGGCCACGGTGCTGGAGAGGGCTTGGGTGCAGGTGAAGGCAGTGGTATGAGGGAAGATTCTGCTGGGAGGAGGGGCAACGGTATGGGGGGAAGAGAAGGTGGATCAGTGGATGGTTCATGACCTCCTGGCAGCTCTGAAAAGGGTGTAAAGCGTTGCAGTGTGGGCATGGAAGAAACTGACGGAGGTGAAGGGAGATGAGTGGAGCTGGGCGGCATTGCAGGATCAGCTAGACGATACCCCCTCCAAACTCTGATGGAAGTTGGCAGTTTTCGTCATTGATTAGGGTCACTCGTGAAGAAGTGAATGTTGTCTGGAAGTAAAAACCCTTTGTGGCAATCAGCACTGAGGTACCTGCTGTCATAGGTGGGGTAGTGCGATCGGTCATCCTTCAAATCGGATGAGAAGTCGATGGGTCCCATCTGGTAGGTTCGTTCCTGAGGTCCACGTTGGGAAGGAGGTCTGGGAGGTAGTGTGACTCCATCCCCACATCGCAATGCAATGCTTTGTAGCTTGATCCTCCGTACTTTGTCCCAATCGTAGAAGGTGACCCCGTTCTTTCCTTTCCTGCTTTTCTGTCCTACGCTCCGAACACATGGCGTATCCCCATCACTGCAATCTGTCTCAGTGAAATCTGTCCATTTATGGCCCGGGGGGGAGCGATGATTGAAGGGTTGCTGTTTCCTTCCATTCTCCTCCATTCCTGCCATGTCTGCTTTGAGGGGACATTATCCCTAGCACCCTTTCGCTGTCCTTCTAAGTACTCCTCTCTCCTCTTTCTCTTGAGCGTTTTCAATTCCTCCTGAACCTGTGCAGAGAAAGCCTCAGACTGCCATTTCTTCCTGATCTCCTCCTCGGTGGAAGGGAGGATACTACGAGGGGGTGGGGGGGTTTCGCTCCATGTTCCCGAGGAAGCCCCCCAAGTACCAGAAGGCCAGGGTGTGGCTTTTGGAACGGGGTCCATCCACGTAGGGTATGTGGACAAAGAGGCTTCCCCCAGGCGCTCGACAATTTCTGTTCGAGGTGGTGGAGGAAGAGAAACCGTCATTTGAGGTCGAGGTATTCTTTTGAAATTGGGGAGCCGGGGTCTGGGGGAAGGTGTATATGGAGTGAAAGCAGTGCCACTTCCTGAGTTGGTGGAGGTGCCTGCTGTGTTGTTCTGCGAGGTGGGGTGCATCGACAATGGCATCCCAGAATTACCCATACCCTGCTTGACATTTGCAGTACAAGACGATGTGGTAGAAGTATTAATAGGTTGGGGTTGTGGTATTCTTTTGAAGTTGGGGAATTTGTGTTTGGGTTGGAGGATGGTCACACTTTATTGAATATACAAAATTTTACTGAATAATCCTCATATTTTCTAAGTGAGTCTATTCCTTCTGGCCATGACGACTTATTCTATGAGTTTATATTTAATTACCTGAAATTTCATCTTTAAAATATGCATGTCCTTTTAAAATACACATAAATGATATAGTTACACAAGATTATTTGGGTCAACCTAGATTATTTGGGTTAACCTAGATTATTTGGGTTAACCTAGATCATTTGGGTTAAACAAGATCATTTGGGTTAAACAAGATTATTTGGGTTATGACTTAATCAAACTTTCAAATATATTTCATATAATTTAAATTTAGTTGGTTTAGAGAGTTAACCAGAACTATCTGGGGTACCAATCCCCATTGTGCAATTTATTCCAAAAGAATAATCTACAGACAATTGTTTGACTAAATTTGTCAGATATAGGATAAATATTAATATTTTTGCATTCTTCAGGGTGATACCTAATTGTTAGGATACACACACAGGCCGGGTTTCCGGAGAAACCCGCGGGATATCCGGTAGGACTTGGCTTCAGCTTATAGGCTGCGCCCTCGCTAGATCGTGTTGTCCAATTTCAGACAGGCGGACGGGAGTCCCAGGGAGTCTAGGCGGGGTTTGTAGGTCGTAGGTCGTAAGTCGGGGGTCGTGGGTTGTAAGTCAGAGGTCGTGGATCGTGAGTCGAGATAGTTGAGAGAGATAGATGCACCGGAGCACGTGGGCTCCGACTAGTGCGAGCGATGTGAATCAAGTAAGGTTTTTAGAGTGGAAAATGTTATTAGATTACTGGGGGGAATCTAAGCTAATTTTCTGACTGGATTGTATGTACAACATCTGCCAGTTTATATAGACCATGGAGTGAATGACATACCAAATCCAGTAATGGCGAAATGAAACTAACAAAACATGAAACGGGAATAGTAAACACCAAATTGGTGTTAGGAACGGAACAGAACGGAGCAGAGTCCGAATCGTGACAAAGTATAACCCATAACGGGAAATGGAGCGGGAGCGGAGTCCTAAATTGTGACAGGTCATTTGACTAAAATGGGAACGGGGCTCAATTAGAGTGGTGACGGGATTCTAAGCGGGATCTGGTGACTGATGCGTGGGACGAAGACGGACATAGACAGAGATGGAGTCTGGGGGAAGTCCGGTGACTAATATGTGTCATAATGAGGTCGAACGTAACTAGTCTTGACGTAACAGAGTCCGGGCAGGAAATCCTATAAACAGGCGATTGGTGCTTGTAGCACGTGGGGGTGTACGGGTTAGTGCCCGGAGTCTGGCGGGATTGTCCGGTCGTAACACTAATCAACTGAATTTGATTAAATATTAATTTTACAACAAACAATATAAATATATACTTTAGTGGATAAATAATTTTTAAAGTTTTGGGCTATCCTCTGTTGTTGGTCCTGCGACATAGTATACTAGTTTGAGAGGTTGATGTGGAGGGAAGAGATAGGGGGATAAAATTTTCTTTTGGCGGTTTTACGTTTTTATATTAAATTCAAGCTCCACTCAGGTATTGAGGTGAAAGGCCGAGGGGGATGAATAGTAAAGGGTAGAGTTGAAGTAAATAAACAATGTTGTCGTTGTGAAAAGGTGAAATAATCGTTAGATTCAGTATATAGTTTTGTAAGCTCTGAGAAGAGTGGGGGCATTATGAAGGTCATTGCCATTTAACCAGGTGTCCTCTTCCAGTCCATACCCTTTCCATCGAACTTGGAAGAGGAGTCGATTTCGATGCTTTCTGTGTCCCACTATAGCTTCTACCTCGTTGTGAGAGGTATGGTGAAATACACTCAGGAAATATAGTCGGATGAGCTCTTACTATATTTCCTTTATTATTTCTATTTTCTCTCTTTTATTATATCTATAATTAGTTCGATGACCTATGTATGTGGTACATCGACTCTTGTAGGCACACACACGCCAGACTTATGTATTCTAGCGCCCGTAGTTTAGAACTCAGACACTTTTTACACCGCAACCACGACTTACCCAGACACCCGTTAGTGTCCTGTAAGTTGTGATTGGTGTATCGTCTCGACTGTCACAGACGGGCTTTAGCTACTCATTCAAACTGAGTTTCGAACTGTATCAGTTGAAACTCAATCCTTATCTCAACTCGCGTGGACTACATCCACGCTACTCTATTATTCAACTCTCTAACTACTCTACTTGCACTCGAGCAGTTGTCCAGAATCACACTTAACCAGTCGATTCTGCTTATTCGTTCTAGCTATCTACCTTACTTTAGATAGCTACTTCTCTCTACCGTATTGAACTAAGTAGTCAATACGCGTTCGGTCTGTATGAGACTTAGACAGTCAATACATCGTGGTATCATACTTCAACGGTCGATATTCTTCGTATATAGAACAGTTAGAACTTCTACCACTCTTCACACTTGTACTCCTCGTTGTTACGGTCTAGTTCCCGAGGATTCTCAAGTAGCTCCCTCGATCCGAATTCCTTGGGGGAGAGATGGTATTTTTTAAGATGGTCTTGGTTGATCACTGGGTGTAGTTGATATTCCGAGGGAATGCGGAGTTGAAAGACTTGAGGATTGATCTTCTCCAAGACTTTGAACAGTCCTATTCGTCTTTGTATAAGTTTCCTCCCAGGTCCTTTGGCTTCGACAAGCTTGAGGGAATGGGGATTGATTAGGACATAATCTCCTTCTGAGATATCTTCCACTGGTCTCCTTTTCTTATTGTAGCTATGAGCTTGCATTTCTTGTGCTCACGCAATCGAGTCCCACACCACCTGTTGTGAGAGGTATGGTGAAATACACTCAGGAAATATAGTCGGATGAGCTCTTACTATATCTCCTTTATTATTTCTATTTTCTCTCTTTTATTATATCTATAATTAGTTCGACGACCTATGTATGCGGTACATCGACTCTTGTGGGCGCACACATGCCAGACTTATGTATTCTAGCACCCGTAGTTTAGAACTCAGACACTTTTTACACCGCAACCACGATTTACCCAGACACCCATTAGTGTCCTGTAAGTTGTGATTGGTGTATCGTCTCGACCGTCACAGACGGGCTTTAGCTATCTACTCTGTCAGAGTTTCGAACTGTACCAGTGGAAACTCAATCCTCATCGCTACTCGTGTGGACCACATCCACGCTATTCTATTATTTGACTCTCTAGTACTCTACTTTACTCTCGAGCAGTCATTCAGAATCGCACTTGACAGTCGATTCTACTTATTTGTTTTAGCTCTCTACCTTATTCTAGATAGCTACTTCCTTCTACCGTATTGAACTAAGTAGTCAATACGTGTTCATTCTGTATTAGACTTCGACAGTCAATACATCTTAGTGTCGCACCTAAACGGTCGATATTCTTCATATATAGAACGGTTAGAACTTCCACTACTCTTCACAGTGGTGATCCGAGCCGGACCGCTCTTTCCCTACGAAGAAAAACATTTATTTCAACTATCAAATTCTAAGCACGTAAATGACCACTGGCAAGAACCAAACACCGAGATCTTCGATGACCCCGAGTAGTTCAAAACCTCATCAAAGACCTGCAAGTCTGGAACCACCCCGTAACGTCACCATGAGGAAGTCTTTGTTGACTTTTCAAAAACCAGCTCCTCCCGGAAGTTCCGTCGAAGCAGTAGCTGGACCGTCAATGGATGCCCCTCCAAGTCCACGAGAAGAACATCCGTCAACTGAGCAGTTGAACGTCCCCGGAGCTAATGTTGAAACTACCTGTGCTCCTGAACCTGTTCTCTCGTTCCTGCCTAAACAGGTCATCCTTAAGCAATTCTTTAGGGGTCATATGATTTATGCCCAGCCCATCGACTTACAATGGGATGCATACTATGCCAATCGAATTTCTGCGGATCAGGTTACTCCCTTTGTGGAGGAGTACAATACGGACTACCCCCTCTTACCAGTGACTGTAGCAGTCTGGTTAGGTCGTTATTAGGCTATTTTATCGGCGCAGGATCTATTCACACGACCTGGAACCCTTGAGGATTTGACTCGCTCGATTCCCGAATGGTTGAGTGAAGTTGCTTCTGTGATGGAAGGAGGAAGGACAGTTCTTAAACAAGAAGTGTTCTCTTCATTTCTCGAGGCGCTCTGCACACATGATGATGCGCTGCAAATCCTTCACGTCCTACTCGGTGGGGATCACATCGTCCCCAAAGTTGACTACCAGTATATATACATCCGGATGTTGGAGGAGTCTCTTAACGGGATTACTCGGAATTCTTCGTTTGCGTATTTTACTTTAAGGGGTCGGTTAAGGTGAAATCAGAGGAGACTTGATAAGATGGTTTTGGAAGTGCTTTACCCTTATGGTGATTCCATCCAGGTACCCGATTCACCCATCTCCACAACCAGTTCGTTTGTTCGTACCCTGAATGGATCTCCCGACACTCGTTTCCTTCATTCGCTCAATCGTCCCATTATTTTGCAAGACTTCCCGTCAGACATGAGGATGCAAGTTGTGGAACATCTTCAGGAAAAAGGAATGGAAATATGCATCCCCCTCTATCAACCTCAACCTCGTCGACCTTTGAATACAGTCGAAATCGAGAGAGGGATCGCGACGGAACCTAGCCCTACCCCCCATCAGGAAATTCACCGCTCTCACGTCGCATTCGAACGAATCCCTGGTAATACGAACATAGGTGATGAACCAACTATGACTAGGAATCGATCAGTCGCCAACAGGGGTCGACCGTCTTTCTCCACTGCTGTGAAGAGTCGATAGATTCTGACCATTCAATATACGAAGTATAGTGTTTTATTCAACTACTATTATTAAGTATTGACCGTCCTGTACAATACTGTAGATTACTAGACTGATAGTACTAGTAAAGAGACGCACTACACATCACAAGAGCAACTGCACAGTTGCTCATGACGATAAGGACTGGAGGAAAGAATAGTTGACCTTTACGGTACAACTTGTAACTAGAAGTAAGAAAGATAGTCAGCAAAAGACTGAATATCAGAGGTAGAGATATAGCAGCGCGAATCGACTAGAGTGTCGATGAGTGCAAAGACTTGAGAATGGGACTTGACCTTCACGGTTCGAGTCCAAAGATTACTATTATGCAAGAAGTTGCTACCTTTATAAGTAGCTGAGACTTCACCCTTGACACCTCTCGCTATTCGACGTCGAGGTCGTTACAAGGTGGTGTCTGCTGGGTAAAAAGTGTCTATCTTTTGGCGCCAAGAGCACCCATAGGTATACACAAGACTTCGAACTAAGAAATACGGGTATGCTCGAAGGATATAGGGAATTAAAGAAAAGAAATAGAAACTAGATAATATAGTACTATAATATGCATATTAATCCACTGTCCAATTATGCATATATGCATACCCTTCACAACTGCATTCACCGAGGGTATAGCTGGTCAGGTTGCTGGTCGAGGATCGCTGAATCCAGTCGATCCTCGCCATTCCCTGCCGATCTCCTCCAACCCCTTTCTGCCATCGGGAGGACCTCCTGATTCATCTGGGAGTTCTAGTACCTCAAGCTATGGAGGGAATTCGGGATGTGGGGGGCGTCACGGTACAGTACCTAACTCTCCCTTTCAAACTCCGATGCAGTCTCGAGCCAGCGCGCCTATCGATGACTTACCTAAGGATAAAAGGATTGCTCTTAACACCAACGACATCACGATCAAATGGTCAGACCTTCCCGAATACGATAGGACTCAATCCAAGGCGTTGATTACATCATGGATATTATGAGCCTCTTGGAGATCTCTGACTCCATGAGTACATTGTTGGGAGTCGCTCTGCCAAGACGACTCACTGGCGGTGCTAAGATCTGGTGGAGTACCTTAGACTGTGAACATTGCACTGAATTTAGTCGATCTCACGGATCGTTTCTTTGGGGCATCGTAGAAGGATTACTTGGAACTCGTTGGCGTGAATCCTTGGCTCTAGAATGGGAAGCCATGAAATTTCGACAGGCCGGTCACAATCATGAGACACCCGTTCATTACATTCAGCGAAGGGTCAAGCTCTATCGATTCTTGTATGGGTTCCACCAAAACCGGAAGGACAAAATGCACAGACTTATCCTGACACTGCCCATGGAATGGCTTTATCTTCTACAGGGACAACCTATCGACGACATCATGAGCCTACAGACTTACACGAACAATTTACAAGAGGCTCTGATTAATGCTTGGGTTCAAACACATTGAGAGCGTTATCGGTTTCAGAAACCCAGAGTCATGATCGCCGAGCAAGACGAGTCGGATCCTTGGCATGAGGAAGAGCACTCTGGAGAATTCAATCTCACTAATCGAGGCCACGTCCTCCTCAGTGAACTCGAGGATAAAACCATCCCCAGGAGATCGAATGCTAAGCAGGGTAAGAAACATGGCAAGTTCTTTTTCGAACGAAGTGACAAGAAAAGCATCGCCAAACCTCCGAAGGAGTGTTGGATTTGTGGGAGTTTAGAGCATTTCAAGATCGACTGCCCCCATGTGGGCAGGATGTCGCACTATGTCTCTATTAACAAGTGCTCCACGCAGAACCCAATGGAGGAGGCGGAGGATCAAAGGGCTTATGAAACGGTTTATGGATTAAGTGTACAGGGACAAGTACATAACATTGATAAGGAATCGATTTTCATTTCTGTCTACCTTCCTCAGCCAGAGGACAGCATTGTTTCAGACGTGAAAGCATCCTCGAATGAGAACGAGACATCGCAAGTTTATGTTTCTATATCAGACCATGATTTTCTTGAGAAAGGAGACTGGCTAGACGTTCATCGTCAGAACCGTGAAGGTCTGACTGAGACGAGAGTTTTATCGCAACCTGAACCTCCCACCATTGAGGAAATCGTCGACGAGGACACATTTGCGAACCAATCTAAGGAAATAAGTCAGACCTACATTATAGAAGACCCCTCTGAGTCAGAGGGATCGGAGGAGGAGAGCTTCCCCTTCGACCCAGGGCAATTACCCGACTTAATTCCTTGCGAGGAGTCAGACTCTGAAGCGGACAACTCTATTTCGAACACCACTCCCAAGGTACCTAACGGTAGACGTATCAGGAGGAACGTCAAACTGGCTGCAAGAAAAGAAAGCAAAAGACCTAGAGTTCAATACCCTCGATCCAGTCGACTTATGAAAGAGGATTCAACTATTATCTATTGCAGAAGGGACCCTCCGGATGGATATTCCAGTATTGGGATTTCAGCATTACACGTCTACGGATGCGTAGGGAATTCAGAAGCCTCAAATCCTATTAAAATCAGGCTGGATGCTGGAGCTGACCTCTCCTTAATCTCGGAGGATTTCTATAAGGAACTAGAGGACCGTCCTAAACTCAAGCAAGGACTCAAGCTGTGCCTCGTACAACTTACTGGTAATGCCAAAGTATTAGGATACGTCAACGTCCCCATTTATCTTGAGGACGACACCGGTATACTCCTTAAATTTACCGCCAAAATGTACATTGTCCGAGGTATGACCATCCCGATCCTTCTTGGAGAAGACTTTCACGTGAACTATGAGATCGGGATACTGCGAGACCAACCGCTGGGTTCCAGATTGATCTTGCCTGGGAGAGCAGGATCTATCCCAGCCAGTTCTTCCAAGGAGCCACAGCCTTTAACCTTTTCGATTAGCAAGATCCCCCTTGAGGAGCTAGCCAATGACTCACCTGAATTGACTTCCAAACCAGACAAAGGAGTGTGTACTGAAAGAGTCACACGGGCCTTACAAGATTGTACTATAGAACCGGAATCAGCTCGATTAGTACCAATCTTTGTAGGAGATCTTATTGGTGACCAATGGATAGTCGAGGGAGTTGTCTTGCAGAATGACGATGGGAGTATACTAGCTGCTCCCACCACCGCCATCTCTAGGGAACGTGCCATGATACCTCTCACTAATCCCTCTCTGATGCCAAGAATCATCAGATGAGGGGAAACCGTTGGATTAATTCATGACGCGAACAAATGGGCCCAGACTCCTAGATCTTCAACTGAGAAAGCATCGATGCAGTCAACGGCAACCAAGATCGCCCATCTCGTCGAGAGTCTATCAAAAATAGAAGAGGAGCGTGTCCTTAATCCTCAATCCTCCGGACTGCCCCCAGAACGGGAACTCACAGATGATTTTGACCCGGCAGGTCCTAAAACGTCAGAGGTTGCCACCACGGAAACGTTTCGTGCGGAAGATCTGCATAAGCTGGTTAACTTAGGACCTGACATCCCTACCGATGTCTCCTCCCGCTTGGAGTCGGTATTAACTAAGAATGTCCTGTTAGATTATATAATACCAACCATTGTTCCAACTGGGACCATATGGTGTACAGCTCTGAGTTCAGTGTGTATATGATCTAATAGGAATGGCACTTAGGGTTATATCCTTAAGTACAGTGTAAGACCAAACCTATCCAAGGTCAGATGGTGTAGTGGTTAACACCTTCATTATGTAATCGAGAGATCCTGGGTTCAATCCCCAGTCTGGCTATTCATTTTCTACATTACTTATGTTTTCTAACATGGTAGCAACTCCAAGGTTAACTTGGTTTGGCTGTATTTGTGTGTATGGTATAGTGGACAAGTCTGGACGAAAAAGAGCCAGAGAGGACCTATACTGGCATATGATATAGTTAATGCCCAAGATCGAACCTGGAGTGTAGAATGAACAATGCTGGCATTAAGGGGGTGTGTTAGATTATATAATACCAACCATTGTTCCAACTGGGACCATATGGTGTACAGCTCTGAGTTCAGTGTGTATATGATCTAATAGGAATGGCACTTAGGGTTATATCCTTAAGTACAGTGTAAGACCAAACCTATCCAAGGTCAGATGGTGTAGTGGTTAACACCTTCATTATGTAATCGAGAGATCCTGGGTTCAATCCCCAGTCTGGCTATTCATTTTCTACATTACTTATGTTTTCTAACATGTCCTAGCCTTCGGAGTAGACGGGCGACTGGGACAAGTGGATGTCAAGGTCAATGTCCCATTGAAAGAGGGCGCGCAACCTATTTCAATGTCAATGTTCCCAACCTCCCCAGCTAATAGGAAAGTCATTGATGAACAAATGGATACTTGGTTCCAACAGGGAGTAATTGAACCGTCCAAGAGTCCTTGGGGGGCACCAGCCTTTGTCGTCTATCGCAATGGGAAACCACGAGTAGTGATCGACTATAGAAAGTTGAACAGTCTAACAGTTCCCGACGAATTCCCACTGCCACGCCAGTCGGAAATCATGCAAGCGCTTTCGGGCTCCAACATCTTATCTTCCTTCGATGCACTAGCTGGTTTTACCCAACTTGAAATGTTAGAGGAAGACAAGCCGAAGACCGCCTTCAGATCCCATCGAGGACTGTGGCAATTCAGGAGAATGCCCTTTGGACTTTGTAATGGACCTTCTATATTCCAAAGGGTTATGCAAACCGTACTTACACCTTACTTATGGATATTCTGCCTGGTTTATATTGACAACATCGTGATCTTTTCTAAGACATGGGACGATCATCTAGAACATTTAGATCAGGTTTTACAAGCCATAATTGCTGCGGGAATCACTCTCTCGCCCAAAAAGTGCTATGTGGGGTATCATTCGATTCTACTACTAGGACATAAGGTGTCTAGACTCGGCTTTTTGACCCATCAAGAAAAGGTCGCCGCTATATTAGAATTCTCGACACCCTCTAAGATAGCAGATCTTCAACGTTTTCTAGGAATGGTTTTGTACTTCTCCGCATACATACCATTTTACTCCTGGACAGTCACTCCACTTTTCAACCTCTTGAAGAAAGGAGTTCGTTGGAATTGGGATTCTGAACATGCCCGAGCTTTTGAGGACATCAAGGTTGCGTTGAGCTCAGCTCCAGTACTCGGACACCCCACGAGCGGTATGCCTTATCGGTTATACACAGACGCTTCGGACGTTGCGCTAGGATGTTGTCTCCAACAAATACAGAAAATGATGCTTAAAGACCTTAAGGATATGAAAATTTATGCCCAAGCACGAGCAGCCTTCAATCAATCACGAGACATGCCCATCTTTGTTACTCGTTATAAAACCAAGGAGCCAGAATTCACCTGGACAGATTCCTGGGCTGCAGATTTTGACGACACCAGTGTCACGGTCGAACACGTTATCGCCTATTGGAGCCGTATGCTCAAGAAAGCAGAATGTAACTATTCAGCCACAGAGTGAGAAGCGTTAGCCGCTAAAGAAGGATTAGTCCATTTCCAGCCCTTTATCGAAGGCGAACATATCCTTCTGATCACTGACCATGCGGCATTACAATGGGCCAGATCTTACGAGAATACTAATCATCGACTGGCCGCATGGGGGGCGGTATATGCTGCATACCCCGGTCTGGAAATCCTACATAGAGCAGGACAAATACATAGCAATGTTGACCCACTGTCCAGACTTCCTCGAGTACCAGACTATGCTAGCCCCACAAGAGACGACCTTTTACCGATCGTAGTGGATTCTTATAACCGGAATGACAATGAGACATTATGGGAGAACAAACCAGCGGAAAAAGCTGTCTTTCTCACTCGTCACGAGTTAGTTGAACCAGTCGGAACCATGGAAGAGGTCCCCCAAACGAAATGGGACTTGCACAATCTCCCCAGAAACGATGAAACCGATGAAGCGAATTTTACTCTCTCGAATCCACAATTGCTTATAGAGATCGACGAAAATTACGCTAAGGAACTTCGCGATGGATACCAGAAGGATCCCGCCTTCAGAAATCATTACGCCACCGATCCCATTTCTCCAAACATGGTAACTACTCCTTTGCATTATTTCATCGGCAAGAATAAGTTATTGTTCTTTCGAGATTCGGACTGGAAAAGTTGAATCTGTGTTCCTAGCAGCATGACAACAACCATACTCAAGCTGATACATGATAATCCTTTCAAAGGAGCTCATGCAGGCGGCCACAGGCTCTTTAATCTGATGAAAGACCGTTTCTTCTGGCCGAGGATGTTGCATGACTGCGTGGTGTACGCTCGCAGCTGCGACATATGCCAGAAAACTAAAATTGTGTTGAAACAGTTGAATAACTCTTGACAAACACCCTGTGAGTGTGAGGAAAGTAAACACTTAATGTATTCAACTGTGAAATAACTACATACCTGTGAGTGTGAGGAAAGTAAACACTAAGGAGACTTTCCCACACCCACAGCGGAGTATACTACAGGGTGCTTACCTAAGCACCTACACATCAGTTACCTTACTAGGTAACTCACTCAATACTGCACCTACAGTGCTGGGAAAAATACTACAAATATCAGAAAAATATAGGGAACATCATAGACTATGTAAGAGCTGTAATATCATACTCTAACACTCCCACCTGATGAGACAGCTCTATGCTAGTCCCAGTAGTTTTCGTAAGTATTCTACCTTTGGCTTAGCCAATGGTTTTGTCAATAAATCAGCAGGCATCTCTGAAGTAGGGAGATGAACAACTTTGATCTTCCCACTATCAACTTCCTGCCTTAACCAATATGTTCTCAAATCCAGATGCTTCATACGGCCATGATGTTCAGGATCTCTGGCAACTGCAATAGAAGATTGGTTGTCAAGATACAAAGTGGATGCAGTCTTTTGAGGATATCCCAATTCCTCAAATAAGTTTCGCAACCATAGCACTTCCTGACCAGCTGACACTGCTGCAATATACTCTGCTTCAGTAGTAGAGAGAGTTACAATAGTCTGGAGTTTGCTCTGCCAGCTAATGGCTCCAGTACCCATCTTAACCACATATGCACCAGTAGATTTTCCAGTTGACTTATCACCTCCATGGTCAGCATCTGAATAAGACACAAACAATTCCCTGTCATTACTAGGGCCAAAGGTCAAGCCCAAGTCAAGGGTGCCTTTGAGATATCGAAAGAGATGTTGTACTGCTAGCCAATGAGCCTTTCCTGGATTGTGATTAAATCTGGCTAATACTCCAACAGTATAGGCAATGTCTGGACGAGTGGCAACAGCCAAATACATAAGAGAACCAACAGCATGGATGTATGGAATGTCCTTCATGTATGCAATCTCTTCAGGAGACACTGGAGCCTGGTCTTTACTCAATTTTGAGTTAGGTATCATAGGTGTACCAATGGGATTGCAGTCAGCAAGACCATAACGCTGTAACATGTCCAAGATGTATTGACGCTGTGATAGAGTAATAGTACGCTTTGTCCTGTCTCTTTCAATGCCAACACCTAACAAGTAAGAAGTAGGACCAAGATCATGCAATTTGAAGTGGCTCTTTAGATCATCTTTGAGCTTTTTGATAGCCTCCTTGGATTTAGATGCAATAGTCATGTCATCTACAAATACTGGTATAATGACTTTGACATCACCCTTTTGGAAGACCCAAATGCTATGATCGCATAGCACTTGTTTGAAACCCAAACTGAGCAGGACAGCATTCAACTTCTTGTGCCAGATACGAGGTGACTGGCGTAAACCATATAGTCCTTTCAGAAGAAGTAAGAACTCATCACGAGCACCTTGGTGAAAACCTTCAGGCTGCTGCAAGTATACTTCCTCTTCAAGTTCACCATTCAAGAATGCAGAGGAGATATCTACACTCTCAAGTTCCATGTCCTCCAGTGCAGCCAATGCTAGGACAGCACGCAAAGTGGCCCATTTGGCAGTAGGAGCAAAGGTATCAGTGAAGTCAAACCCTGGTCGTTGTGCATAGCCTTTTGCAACAAGACGAGCTTTGAACTTGTCAATTGACCCATCCTTCTTACGCTTGATCACAAACACCCAACGAGAGCCAATAGCTTTACGACCCTCAGGTAGTTTAGCAAGGCGAAAAGTGCCATTTTCAAGCAGGGATTGCATTTCTGCATATGCAGCGTCATACCACTTGTCAGCATCAGGACTTTGTAAGGCCTCTTTGAGAGTTCTCGGTGCATCATCATGAGCACTGGCCTTGTAGGCAAACTCAAAGGCTTCATCCACACCAATGTAAAGATCTCCCTCACTGGCAGCTAGGGCTTCTTCCTCAGACTCAACTGGAGGAGGAGAATGTAGTGGAGAATCCTCTGCCTCATCACTGGACTCAACTACAGGAGTAGATTCTCTATAGTTGTGGATGTGAGCAGGGTCAACTTGCCAGAAACGCTTAGGAGGAACTCTGTTTCTGGGTGGATTGCGACGTGGTTGAGGAGGAGGACTCGGTGAACGTTCAGAATGTTCAGAATTAGAATCAGAGTTGGAACTAGGACCAGGAGGCAAAGCATTATTCTGACCATCTCCCACTGGATTTGGTTCCTGTGGAGCTCCCATCTGATTAGGCTGGGCTCCCACCTGAATAGACCTAGAGGGTCCAGGAATAAACAAATCAATAAATTGTGGAGTATCAGGAAGAACATCAGGAGCAGTAGGAGTAGAAGGTATGGCAGGTTTAGACAAGCCTGGTAAGACTCTCTCATCAAAGACAGCATTATTACTGATAATAGTCTTCTTAGTCAAGGGATTGTAAAACATCCAACCCTTATAATCTGGAGGATATCCAATAAAGACACATTTCTGTGTATGAGAGCCAAGTCCAATACGTTGATCCTTCTGTACATGCACATAAGCAGTACAGCCAAATACCCTAAGATGTGATACTTCTGGTTTCCTACTATGCCAAACAGTATAAGGCACAGAATGCTTAAGAGCAGTGGTAGGTGAGCAGTTGCGCACATGAGTAATGGCAATGACAGCATGTCCCCAGAATGAGGGAGGGAGGTGGGATTCAGCCATAATTGAAGTAGCCCCTTCTTCCAATGTTCTGTTGAAGCGTTCAGCAACCCCATTCTGATGTGGTTCATTCCGCACAGTATGCTGCCGGCTGATGCCAGCAGTGGAAAGGAAGGTATCAAACTCCTTAGACATATATTCTCCACCCTTGTCATCTCTGAATATCTTGATCTTCTGACCAAGCAAGTTCTCCACTTTAGCCTTATATTGCTTAAATGCCTGAAAGGCATCACTCTTATTTTTGAGTAATGCAATCGAAGCATAGCGTGAGGCATCATCAATGAAAGTGATCCAGTAGCGAAACCCTTCCACAGTTTGTGTAGGCAAGGGACCATGAACATCACTGTGAATGAGTGCAAGTGGTTTAGTATAGCGTGTTGTTGCTATTTTATTAATCACTCTGTTCTGTTTTCCAGCCAAACAAGGTTCACAAATAGGATCAGGAGACGTGTGAGAGTCAATCTTTATCCCACCAACCAAATCACCTTTGAGGAGCTTCTGGATATCGGCATGATTGAGATGATTAAAGCGACGATGCCAAAGTGTGGAGTCCAAGGGACAGGTTGTAACAAGACCTGCATAATCCGTCATAGGTACCGTCATTCCATCCAAATAGGCCTGGTTATGTTCATTGACTGTGGCAGTGAAACGCAAGACCTTTCTCAAATAGAAAGACATGGTGGAATGAAAGATAGAGACACGGAAATTCTTTCTCTTTGTCAAATACAAGACGGAGAGGAGGTTACTTGTGAGATGGGGAACATGGAGAACCCTTTCAAACTCTATTATTACATTTCCATTCCCTTTAGGCTTAAACCGCACTGCTCCTATCCCTGCAGACATAACTATTTGTCCATTTGCAACTTGGATAGGTGTTTGAAACGGGGTATAACTTGAAAACCAATGACGATGGGGAGTCATGTGCGAAGAAGCACCTGTGTCAGCAGTCCAGTCAGAACTAGCATTGACAAGGAGAGCACAAGATGGATCGGTAGAGTCAGGGATAGAAACACTTGCATTTCCAGCACTCTCTGGTTTCTTCTCCTCTGATACCTTGTCAGACGCATTAGCTTTGTCAGCCTTAGCAGTCTTTCTTTCTTTATACTCCTTTTTCTTCTGCTCAACTTTGGCCTTTGCCTGTTTCTGTGCATTTGCATACTCGTAACAATTGTCTTGGGTGTGGGTGGAACCATTGCAGAATGTGCAAGGAACTTTACCAGAAGTGTTGGAAGTCTTTGACACAATTTTGTTCGCCGTCTCTAAACTTCTGGCAGACTGCAAACTCTCTTGTGATGCAAAGTGAGTTTTGACATCAGAGAATGTGATAGCAGTATTCATCATTAAAGATGAAGTCCACACAGAGTCAGATTCAGGCAGAGAACGAAGTAAAGTGAGAGCAGCAAGCTCATCATCCAGCATGGCAAGAGTGTACCCCTTTGGACGCAAGTTCTGGACACGTGCACAAACCTTGTCAACACGACTCATTAATGAAGTTAGAGATTCATCAGGTTCCTTCCGAATATTAAAGAGGTCATTGTAGGCACTAAAACGAACTGCAGGGAGTTGTTTATTATGTGCCTTGTCAATTTTAGACCACATATCATCAGGACCATCATCAATGTCAACATGGGTGCGCTGTGTAGGTCCAAGAGAGCGCCATATGATACCAGCTGCTTTATTGGAGCGCTCCAACCAGGCAGACTGTAAACTAGTCTCACTAGGTTGTTTTTCTTTGCCAGTGGCAATAGAGAGACAGTTCTCCATACGCAAAAGACCAATTACGTCATGTCTCCAATCCTCATAATTATTCTCTCCCAATATGACACTACGTTTGTAAGTATCACTGGATGCCATGACACGTCAATATCCACCAAGAATTTAACTTAAAAAGAACTAAGTAATTGGACTCGCAGTTGTAACACCGCCTTGCTCAACAGGGTTACCGTGATATTGCAAGGAAGGTAAAAACAAAGGCCCACTGAAGAGCACAATGCCAACAGTTCAAGTTCAATGTATCTAAAAGACCGTGTTAAAAAGGGAAAATGACGTGGCACAGACCCAGATGATACTGTGAAGTGCTTGAGGTGTGAGGGAAGAGTGTGACTGGAGAGAGAGGTGACAGGGTGTGACAGGGTGAGTCACAAGGGTGATAAAAATGAAGTTGCCCAAAAAAGGGAAATTGAGCGACGACAAGCGATTTGGAGCGTGGGAATATATTTCCTTTTATGGACACGGGCGCCTAAATGGGCGAAAAATGCGCACAATCACAGGTGTGAGATGTGAGTCCAAAAAGCGACCAAATCAGGCCAAAATCCAAGGAGATATAACCAAAATAAAATCCAAACGCAATGTAGAGTGTTTTGGACAAGTAGAAGTTGTCAGAAAAGATGTGCAAAGTGATGGATTGCGCAGATGACAACTGGATGTACCGGTTTAGAAGCCGGGGCCCATAACCTGTTGAAACAGTTGAATAACTCTTGACAAACACCCTGTGAGTGTGAGGAAAGTAAACACTTAATGTATTCAACTGTGAAATAACTACATACCTGTGAGTGTGAGGAAAGTAAACACTAAGGAGACTTTCCCACACCCACAGCGGAGTATACTACAGGGTGCTTACCTAAGCACCTACACATCAGTTACCTTACTAGGTAACTCACTCAATACTGCACCTACAGTGCTGGGAAAAATACTACAAATATCAGAAAAATATAGGGAACATCATAGACTATGTAAGAGCTGTAATATCATACTCTAACAAATTGATCATTCCGCTCGACAAGGAGCTCTTCGACCTGCGGATGTACCCCTAAGGCCGTTTGAGGTTGTCTCGATGGACCTGATTACCGGATTGCCTCCTTCTACAGAGGGTGGTTATTCCACCATCTTCGTCACTGTGGATAAACTCACGTGTTTCTTAATCTGTGAACCCACCACGTCAGATCTATCCGCAGAAGGATTCGCGCGAATCTTTGTGAATAAAGTAGCCGCTCCTTTCAGCCTGCCTTCAAGGATAATCTGTGATCGAGACAAGAGGTGGACCTGTAGGTTCTGGAGAGAAGTCTGCAAAGTATACAGAAGTGCCCTTGCAGTATCCTCGTCCCACCATCCTCAGACCGACGGTCAAATGGAGAACACTAATGCTATTGTGGAGCAAATGCTCAGAGCGTACTACGCCTCTTTGAAGGAGGAATGGTCTAAATGGACTCAAGTAGTGGCTCATACCTACAATTCGATGGTTCAAAGCTCAACAAGCTATGCGCCGGCCTTTTTGCTGATGGGCTACTTACCAAGAGGAATGTCTAGCTGTCTAGGAGGGGACGACCCTGTGGTTCCCAGAGAATTATCGGATAGCCCTGTAGCCGACCAATGGATCTTAGAATTGGAAAATCAACGACAAGCGGCATGGGATTCGATTGCACGAGCACAAGAAACCCAAGCTCGCAGTTACAACAAGAGATGGAGATTGGTGGAAGATATCTCAGAAGGAGATTATGTTCTGATTAATCCCCATTCTCTTGAGCTCGTCGAAGCCAAGGGACCCGGAAGGAAACTTATACAAAGACGGATAGGGCCGTTTGAGGTCTTGGAAAAGATCAATCCTCAAGTCTTCCGACTCCACATTCCCTCAGAATATCAATTACATCCAGTAATTAATCGAGACCATCTTAAAAAGTACCACCTCTCCCCTAAGGAATTCAGATCCAGGGAGCTACTCGAGAACCCTCGAGAACTCAATCGTAACGACGAGGAGTACAAAGTAGAAGCTATAGTAGGGCGCAAAAAGCATCGAAATCGACTCCTTTTCCAGGTTTGATGGAAAGGATATGGACCAGAGGAGGACACTTGGTTAAACGGCAATGACCTTTGTAACGCTCCCGCTCTTCTTAGAGCTTACAAGACTATTTATCGAATTTAATGATCATTTCACATCCTTACGACGACAACACTGTTTATCTACTTCTAGCTCTACCCCCCCACTTTCTTCCCCCTCGGCCTTTCACTTCAATAACCGAGCAGAGCTTGAAATTAATATAAAATACGTAAATTCGCTAAAGAAAATTTTATTCCCCCTATCTCTTCCCTCCACGTCAACCTCTCTAATCAGTACACTATGTCGCAGGAGCAACAACCCAAACCCAAGTTCCCCAACTTCAAAAGAATACCGCGACCTCAACCTATTAATACCTCTACCATGCCGTCTCGTACTGAACAAGTCGAGCACTCCACGAGTAATTCTGGAATGCCTTTGCCAATACCCTCTGCTGCGCAGGGTGACATCGCAGGAACATCCACCAACTCGGGGAACGGAACCGCCTTTACTCCATACGCTCCTCTTCCCAGACCCCGATTTCCCAATTTTAAAAGAATACCTTGACCTCAAACTACAGTTCCTTCTGCCCCATCACCTTGAACAGAAACTGTCGAGCGTGTGGAGGAGACCTCATCGTCCACGAATCCTATGCGGACGGACTCCGTTTCAAAAGCTGCACCATGGTCCTCTAATACTTGGGGGGCTCCCTCGGGAACATGGAGCGAAACCCCACCACCCTCTCGTAGTATTTTCCCTTCTACCAAAGAGGAGATCAAAAAGAAACAGCAGTCTGAGGCTTTCTCTGCGCAGGTTCAGGAGGAATTGAAAACGCTTAAACGGAAGAGGAGAGAGGAATACTTGGAAGGACAGCAGAGGATGGGGGCTAGGGATAATGTCCCTTCAAGGTGGACACAGCAGGAATGGAGGAGAATGGAAGGGCACGATAATCCTTCAATCATCACTCCCCCTTCGGGTCATAAATGGATGGATTTCACTGAAACGGATTGCAGCGACGGGGGCACGCCATGTGTTCAGAGTGTAGGACAAAAAAGTAGGACAGGAAAAGATGGGGTCACTTTCTACAATTGGGACAAAGTACGAAGGATCAAATTACAAAGCATTGCATTGCGACGTGGAGATGGAGTTGCACTACCTCCCAGACCCCCTTCACAACGTGGACCTCAGGAATGGACCTACCAGATGGGGCCTGGTGATCTTTCATCTGACTCGGAGGACGACCAATCTCACTACCCCACCTACGACAGCAAGTACCTCGGTGCTGACTGCCATGAAGGTTTCCTACTCCCTGACAACATTCACTTCTTCACGAGCGATCCTAACCAACGACGAAAGCTACCAACTTCCGTCAGAGTTTGGAGAGGGTATCGTCCAGCAGACTCTGCGACCCCATCCAGTTCCTCTCACCTCCCTCCACCTCCGCCGGTCTCTTCCTTACCCACATTACAGCGCTTTACACCCTTTTCGGAGTTACCGGGAAGACTTGTACCATCCGCCGAGCTGCCTTCTCTTCCCCCTATACCACTACCCCTCCCCTTCGCAGGACATTCCCTTATATCACCGTCCTCATCCATACCCAAGCCTTCTCCAGCACCACAGCCAATCTCACCCCTCTGCACGTCACCTGACCCTCTCATTGCCTCCCACTCTACTCCGACGCCTTTGGTCCCTGCAGTGTCTAACATTCCCCTCACTTCCTTGACAACGTGGAGTCCACCGCCCGCCTCTCCCTACTCCCCTTGCATTTCTCTGGGAAGCCCCATTCAGCATCCTAACGATACATTAATGGATATTGATCACCCTATCCTGGAAGTTCTCGCAACGCCTATGGAGGAAGTTGTGAAGAGTCGATAGATTCTGACCGTTCGATATACGAAGAATAGTGTTTATTCAACTACTATTAGCAGGTATTGACCGTACAGTACAATACTGTAGATTACTAGACAAGCAGTACTAGTAAGAAGACACGCTATGTGTCACAAGAGCAACTGTACAGTTGCTCTTGACAGCTAGAATGAAAGAATGAAAGAGTTGACCTTCACAGTACAACTCGTAGCTAGATGTAAATAGATAATCAATGCGAAGCTGAATATCTAAAGTAAAGAGATAATAGCGCGAGTCGACTATAATGTCAACTAGCGCAAAGACCTTAGAGTGGAACTCGACCTTCGCGGTTCGAGTCCAAAGTACGTTAGTATGCAAGAGAATACTACCTTTATAGGTAGTTGAGACGTTACCCTTGACACCTCTCGCTATTCAACATCTGGGTCGTTTACGAGGTGGTGTCTGCTGGGTAAAAAGTGTCTGTCGTTTTGGCGCCGAGAGCGCCCATACGTATACACAAAGCTTCGAACTACAAAATAAAGGTATGCTCGAAATATAGAAAGAATGTAAAGAAAGAAAATAAAAGATAAATAATAAAGTACTATAATCCAACTATTATTCCTTAGTCCAATTATGCATATATGCATACCCTTTACAGAAGTCCTCGAGGCACCTCTCTCAGCCACAGAAGTCTCCAAGGAACCCCCCCCGGCAATGGAAGTCTTCGAGGAGCCTCCCCCCTTAAGCGAGAAAGCAAAAGGGAAACGAATAACCGATACTCAGGCCGATGAGCCCCTTGTCATGGACCCCCCCCCCCGGCCCACCCCATTCGCAGCCCCCCACCGCAGCCGTCCTCTCCCCTCCACTCTGAGGATACGGCTGGCCCCTCCCGTCCCTTCCAGTCAAGTTGGATGCGCGTGTCCATTAATTACCCCTCCGACATCTTCACTGTGGGACGCACATTAATGCGACTGGGACCAACCCTGCGGCACCCCCTTCTTGAAGGGCATATCCAGGGGTATAGTGGGTCTCTCATGTTGTCGGACCGCATGAGTGCATTTTATTTATGCGTCAACAACCCTAAGGAACAGCTGCATTTAGCGGAGGATATCGAACGGGTGGAACTCTCCATGTTTCGGTCCTTACTTGTCAACTCTTCTTGTGTTCTTCCTGACCACACACCAACCCACTCTGCAGTGGACCTCGTTGACTTGTTGGAGCAACTGTTGCCGGATTCGGACACTTTGAGAGGAATCCCCCCTGGGGGAGACATGAGCTCCACACCGCTCATCACTCCTACCCTGCCATCACTACACCCTCGACCCCCTCTCATTGCCCGTATTACTGACACTTCCGCTGATCGCATTCGCGCCATAATTTGAACGTGCCAGAAGGCCTACGGTCGTTGGGTCTCGTCGATCCAAAAACTGGATGGGTTGACATCCGCCAATGACGCTTTGAGGTGGGAGGACATCACTCTTTCCTTTCATGCCAAGCGTCTCACCTGGGGCAACGCTATCCTACACCTTGGGGGTTCATCACAGGATGTGTGGGGAGGAGTTCCAAGCGTCCTTCGACATCTTCTTTGACATAGCTCTTCGACCTGGGGGGCACTGTGAGAGGTATGGCAAAATACACTCAGGAAATATAGTCGGATGAGCTCTTACTATATCTCCTTTATTATTTCTATTTTCTCTCTTTTATTATATCTATAATTAGTTCGACGACCTATGTATGCAGTACATCGACTCTTGTGGGCACACACATGCCAGACTTATGTATTCTAGCACCCATAGTTTAGAACTCAGACACTTTTACACCGCAACCATGACTTACCCAGACACCTGTTAGTGTCCTGTAAGTTGTGATTGGTGTATCGTCTCAACCGTCACAGACAGGCTTTAGCTACTCATTCAATCTGAGTTTCGAACTGTACCAGTCGAAACTCAATCCTTATCTCAACCCGCGTGGACTACATCCACGCTACTCTATTATTCGACTCTCTAACTACTCTACTTGCACTCGAGCAGTCGTCCAGAATCGCACTTAACAGTCGATTCTACTTATTCGTTCTAGCTATCTACCTTCCTTTAGATAGCTACTTCTCTCTACCGTATTGAACTAAGTAGTCAATACATCATGGTATCGTACCTAAACGGTCGATATTCTTCATATATAGAACGGTTAGAACTTCTACCACTCTTCACAGCTATAGTTCAAGGTCTGAAGTGTTAGATAGCTCAGATAATGCTACCTATGTGGTAGCTGACACGTTACCCTGATCACCACTCACTGTAGACCTAGTTTATGTCTTACGAGTGGTGGTGCTTGGGTAAAAGTGTGTCTGAGTTCCATTTGGTGCCGAGTGCACCCACAAGTATACACAAAGCTTCGAACTAATGAAATGGTGCAATATTTGAAGAATATAAAGAATATAAAAATATGAATAAAATGTGTAAAATATAAATAAAATAAAAGGAGTGTTTTACCATAATGAAACTGTAGTAAAAGCATACTCCTCACAACGGGTAGGCTCAACATTAGTTCCAGGGGTGCTCAACTGCCCAGTTGATGGACGTTCCTCATGTGGATCAGGGGGAGTATCCATTGACGGTCCAGCTACTGCTCTGGGGGAATTCCTAGGAGGAACTGGTCTTTGAAAAGTCAATGAAGACTTCCTCATGGTGACATTATGGGGTGGTTCCAGACTAGCAGGTCTTTGATGAGGTTTTGAACTACTTGGGGTTGTTGAAGATCTTGGTGTTTGGTTCTTGCCAGTGGTCATTTACATGCTTAGAAATTAATAGTCGTAGAGTAATGTTTTCTTTGTAGGGAAAGAGCAGTCCGGCCTGGATCACCACTGTGAAGAGTGGTGAAAGTTCTAACCGTTCTATATATGAAGAATATCGACCATTTAGGTACAACACAAAGATGTATTGACTATCTAAGTCTAATACAGACCGAATGTGTATTGACTATTTAGTTCAATACGGTTGAGTAAAATAGCTATCTAAAGTAGAGTAGAGAGCTAAAACGAATAAGGAGAATCGACTGTTAAGTATGATTCTGAATGACAGCTCAAGTGTAGAAGAGAGTAACAAGAGAGTCAAATAACAGAGTAGCGCGGATGTAGTCCACACGGATTAAGATAAAGGTGGAGTTTTGACTGGTACAGTTTGAAACTCTGATTGCATAGATAGTTAAAGCCTGTCTGTGACAGTCGAGATGATACCCCAATCACAACTTACAGGACACTAACTGGTGTCTGGGTAAGTCGTGGTTGCGGGGTCAAAAGTGTCTGAGTTCTAACTATGGGTGCTAGAATACATAAGTCTGGCATGTATGTGCCCACAAGAGTTGATGTACTGCATACATAGGTTGTCAAACTAATTATAAGTGTATAATAAAATAGAGAGAAAGTAGAAATAATAATGGAAATATAGTATGAGCTCATCCAGACTATATTTCCAGAGTATATTTCACCATACCTCTCACACCGATGGTCTCCGAGAATACTACTGTCTATCGACATTCCAAGCTATTGATCAAGTCATCATTTCAGCAACCGTCGGAACACCGACACTGATGTATACCTTCATGGTGATCAAACCCCATTTACACCCCTGTCAAAATATAATCATACCATCTGGTTATGCTTTGATACGTCCCCTTTCATTATGATGATCCATTTTACTCTATGTTTCACATATGCCCGTATATACTTGTAGCCCATGGACTATTCCCTTTTCTCATAATCCTGCTCTTGGCTAAATCTCAGCTTCTGATCTTATTGTAACCTTCCGGTTTCTAGTCAAGTCTATTTGTCAAATAGTGTTTCTGCCCTTCCCTTAGTTAGTAGTTTCTAGATGCTGATAACTCATATATAAGACCCACTGTAATGTAGTAACTACCAGACAATCAGAATATCAACTTAGATACCCCTCTAATATCCAACTCCATTATCTATTCACGACCACCACATTCCGACTTCATTGTTAAGAACTGAAAACTGACTAATGTCAGTGGCCGACAGGGACCGATTGGAAGGACTTGGCTTCAGCTTATGTGCTGCGCCCTCGCAAATATCCGTAGGGTGTCCTTAAATTTCGGACGGGTGAAGACTAATCCTAAGGAGTTCCTTTCAGCGAGATACTGATCAGGACCGAAGGACAAGTTGAGTCTCGGAAGGGGTCAGGGCTGGGAGTGGGCGAGTGCATGCGAAGGCGGATGAGGGGATTCTTAGTATGAGACTGTTACAGATGTATGAGGGTATTCTGAGTCGATATTCTGATTGCCTAGTAACTACAACTACAACGGGTTCATATACAAGTAACAGGCGTCTAGAAAATACTAACAGGGAGAAAGGCGGAAAACGGTATTAACAATAAGCTTGACTAGGAACGGGAAGTTTATGATTAGTTCAGAGGCCGATGATAACCGAGGGCAGAATTACGGTAAAGGAAATAGTTCGAGGACTACAAATATAGATAGACATATGTGAAACATAGGATAGAACGTATCAACATAATAAAAGGGATGTATCAAAAGTTTAACCAGACAATACGAGTATTTTTGACATGGGCGTAAACAGAGTTTGATCATCGCGAAAGCATACGTCAGCTTTGGGGGCCGATGGTTTCCGATGTGGTGACTTGAATAGTAACTTGAATCGTTGATAAGTGGCGATAACCTCAGGGACTGATAGGGTTGCGACATGGTCGTAACATTCATCCAATTTATGATTCAACCTACATTTATGACTTCAACCTCTAATCTCTGACTCTCAGTCCCCAACTCTCAGTCCCCAACTCTCAGTCCCCAACTCTCAGTCTCCAACTCTCAGTCTCCAACTCTCAGTCTCCAACTCTCAGTCTCCAACTCTCAGTCTCCAACTCTCAGTCTCCAACTCTCAGTCTCCAACTCTCAGTCTCCAACTCTCAGTCTCCAACTCTCTGACCCAACCCTCAACTTATCCTTGGTTTCCAATTGGTAGTTTACTAAGAGGTTTACTTGACAGGACTAGTTTCTGCCCGCCCGAAATTTAAGGACACCTGATGGTAACTTGCGAGGGCACAGCACATAAGCTGAAGCCAAGTCCTTCCGTTTGGTCCCCATCAGTCTACCGACATTAGTCAGTTTTCTGTTCTTAACAGAAACCGAGAGTCAGAAACCGAGAGTCAGAAACCAAGAGTGTGTAAGTGCAAGCAGAGGTGGAGAGTGGGATATTTAGAGTGAGAGTTGTTTAGGAGTGTTCTGAGTTGATATTCTGATTGCCTTGTAGCTACATTACAGTTGGACTTAAATACTAGTTATCAGTGTCTCGAAATACTAACTAAGGTAAGAGCAGGAATGTCCAATTAGTGACAAATAAACTTGACTAGGAACCGGAAGGTTACGATAAGATTGGAGGCCGTGATTAACTGAGAGTGGAATTACAAGAAAAGGGAATAGTCCAAGAGCTACAAGTATATATGGGCATATGTGAAACATAGAGTAGAACAGATCATCATAATAAAAAGGGGACATATTAAAGCATAACCAGATGGTATGAGTATAACTTGACAGGGGTGTAAATGGGGTTTGATCACCATGAAGGGATACATCAGTGTCAGTATACCGATGGTTGCTGATACGATGACTTGATCTGTAACTTGAAACATAGGCAGACAATAGTATCATTGGGAACCATCAGGTTGTGACACAGGTGCGACACAGTCATAACATCTTATAATAATGCCCCTGGTCATCTCTTTGGTAAGGATAGAGACTACAGCAGTGTTATTAAAGTGGAAAATGATGTGATGGTGCTTCCATAAGTGCCCCCAATGCAAGATGGACTGCAGTACTGCATTTGTAGATCTCCTTAAACTGAATGTCACATTGATGGAAGTGCTGAGGCATGTGAAAGGGAAACAAGGAGTCAGCAGGAATACCCCCAATCCCTTTGGAACCACTTCCACTAGTGTAAATATGGACAGTGGGGTATGAGGGCAAAATCAGATGGATGCCATTCCAGGCAGTGGCAAAGTCCACCACCACTGAAGGTGTGTAAGCAGGGATCCATTGATGAGCAAACAGCAACTTGATGGTTAATGACAAGTCTATCAGCCACCTGATAAAAGCCCAGGAATGAGGTGTGACTTGCAAGAAGAACTGTAGGAACCTGATCAGTTCCTACAGCTGGAAAAGAGTAATGGCCAGGTTGCCAGAGAATCAGTCCAAAAAGGTGAAGGGGTAGGTGAGCTTGTCATTTGGGAGCTGTGCTTCCATGGTGGCAGTGTTGATGAAGATGCCATTCAGAAGGGGTGATGGGAATGTAATGAAATGCTTCTTTGAGATCTAACTTAGTGAGCAATGTGCCCTGTCTGAATGTGTGGATGGTTTGGAGGGCAGGTTCGAAGGATTCATATTTAATGCTAACTTCAAAATCAGGGATACCATTGTTGACAGAGTTGCCAGGGGCCACAAAAGGTGATTGATCAAGCAAAGTTTGGAGCTGCACTTGCATATCACCAAGCTAAAGGGGATGATCAAAAGTCCATGACAAGGGGGGGAAAGGGTTTGAGCACTTGGGATTTAGCAATGAGGTTGTGGATATGGATGACACAGCAGGTGTCCAACAGGGATGATAACAAATTCATGCACTCCTGGATGATCAAAGAAAGAGACTATTATATACAGCAAAGAATTTAGAATCTACAAAAGGATGGTCTGGGTAGTCTTTTAAATAAAACTACCAAGCACTACCATTCAGGGATGTATTAATAAATGACAATGTTGCTGCAATGGTTGTAGGAGGCGCCAGATTGCAATGGGTGCAAGAATTAGGGTGAGGAAGGGGGGGGGGGGGGGGGGGGGGGGGGTTAGGAGGAAAGAGCTTGTGAAAGCATGGAAGGGAAGTGGAGAATTTCTCCAAAAGTGAGGAGGCCAAGGACAGGGGTGCAACAGGAACCACATAGATAGGGTGAAGGTGAGTGCATGGGCAGGATTGCAACATCATGCCTGTACCCTAAGTGGGTTTCTTGGGACCATTGGTAATGCCATGATCTGGACTGTCACCGGTGTGGCATTTGTGAACCTGCAGGCACTTCTTCTCCCGGTAACATGTGCAGAAATTGAAGTCATTGTAGTTTTAGTATCTCAGCGTCGATAAAATTGCTGAGAGACTTTTCCTTATGAGACTATGCATATATAATAATACATTCAGAAGGAGATTTAAATCAAACAGAACTTATTGTGTCATTTCGAGACACAATGTCTCATTTTTTTTTTCTTGCCCTTAGTTCTTCAACACTCATTTCCTAATAGTCTCGCTAGAGCCCTTCAAAGACAGTTTGTCCTTTGGCAGACAGGTTTGTGTGGCCCACTAGGAATCTATTCTGGTCTGTCGATCTTACACTGGTTTACATAATACGTCTCTCAATATAATATTTCCTCTCCCTTGCTTCTTCTGAACCTAATAAAGCTCGTTTAATATATTTGCTTAATATACAGGAAAAGGTAGAGAGGCGGGATGGCCACGTCAGAAACGAAGGCTAAAATTTTACTCGTTACTACAGTCTAATTTTAAAGGGTTGATAGGGATTTGCTGGTGCACGACCTTCACACCCACGAGAGTAAGTAAAACGTTTAGAAAGATGCTATATAAGTTATTTGACTGATGGACCCATACCCAAGTCGGGGGGATCCGGATGGGTGTCCAAGTCAACCATTTAGATAATACCAGAAATTACTTTATCACGTACCAGATACTCGACTCTTTTTCAAACACGAAAGACCTCCTACTTACATCGGACCGGAACGCCACTAGATCAAAATTAGAAGCCCTATGGGATGTTCAAAAGAAAAAGAAGAAGTCGAATCCGGCGCATGGGTTTTTACAGGAATAGTCGCGGCCTGATCCCTTTATTCTTTCACTTGAGTTATGAACTCTGTTACCACCCCCGCGCCGGCAATTGGAGAACAACGCCACCCGCCCGAATTTTTAGGAAAGATTCGAATGAGCATGTGATAAATAGCTGTGCTTTGGTTCCACAGCCATTCACGAGTATTCGCAGATCTCATCCTGGCAACACAGACATCTAATAGATTAGCCCCGTGTAAAGATTGATCCCATTCGCCAGACCTTCCTTTGTCCACGGCTCAATGGGACCTTTGATCACGCTGTCGATCTCCAGATAGAGTTGCGGTAGCAGTCGGAGTGCTCGGCTCTACCTGGTTGAGAACCGAAAGCTAGAGGTCATAAATGATTTGAATACTAATGAGATCTGTCGGGCGCCAAGTACACTCAAATATATCTTAGATAACAGCGAACGCATTGCGTCTTACCATATCCGGGCACCCCTACAAATTCCCCTTGTTCCATCGTGACCACTGACAAGAATAGACCCCTTCAACTTGTGTATGTCTATGACTGTCTCTGAAGATAAGTTAGAGATGACATCGGTATTAGCTCGTGATTATCCCGCGGTATTCTATAATTCATACACAAGGGGAGCTCTTCTCAGTCCAGACCAAAGGATAAAGAAAGAGATAAGGAAGATGCCTATGCAGGAGTGAGTTCATGATATTGCTGACCGTAACGAAGAACGAGTAGGGGACAGACAGGTCTTGCCGATGGAACGGGGCGATGCACACCTGTGTTGTCGGATCGGTAGTAATACTACTATGGGAGATATTCGGGACCTAGTGTGGTAGAGCGGAGGATTTTTGCAAGTGTGGTGAACGATTCATAATTTCTCCATGCAAAATAAATGACATACAGATTCGCTGGCACAGATGAAAGCACGGCGAGTAAGTGACCTGTATATATATGCATACACTGGTTAGAAAGAGAGAAGAAATCGGACGACATTTTGAAGCCCGATCCTCGATTTCCCGAGAGGCGTAGAATGAAGGCGCTACATGGGTTTCGAATGAAATAAATCCGCGCGAAGAGCTTTTTCCATATGCACATGATTGTGATCGTGACGTTCGGTGAGCTTGACGCTGACAGCTCGTGCTTAGCATCATGTTTCATAATGAGCATGGACAACGAAATGAAAGTGACGAGGGGTATAGTATTTAATGACAAGTGGCAGTCGTTCCTGCAGATGTACCTCAATGGCTATGTCTTAGCTGGATAATAATAGCCTTACTTGAACGCTGATACTATGATAATGAGCGAGACTGAATGGCGCATCTGAGCGGGATTCAAGGAAGAGGATGCGCGTGTGTCAAAGGCTTGAACGTACAACTCAAAACTGGTTCACACACTGACCGAAACTGGACTGTGTTTAATTGATTTAAGCGCAAATGTCAATTCAATTATATTCAGCAAAAAAGGAATACAAACATATACAACTATGGATACAAACCCCACTACTATGTAGAAAGGATAACAAGAGATTAGGTGAGGTATGACCAACACCCACGCTCCACCAAAATCACCAAATCTCGCAATGCGCATGTAGACCAAGACTACAAACCAAGCAATAACCAATCAAATGTCCCAATTCTATCTACGCATAAGTGTAAGTATGTAAAATGAATACTTTTGGTACACCGAAGGAGTGTGTTAGGAGTGCGATTGAGGAATGGGTACAAGGAAAGGAGTGCAAAGGCGTTGTTGGTTTTGTTTGGTGGTACATGTTTTATGGAAGGTGTGTAGGCGGCAGGACGGGTGGGGAGAGAAAGTGAACGTGAAGGGGGGAAATCGGAGTAAGGTGGGAGTGGCCGCAGAATGGAATGGGATGGTATTGATGCGCTGTATGGTATGTGAAAGCAAGGCAAGCAAATGGAAAGCGAGCGACGCGCGGTGGCTTCGCGAGTGAAAAACGACTGGAGTGTTGGATGAGTCTAAAAGCTTCCCCCCCCCTCTTATCTCTTCAAGAACGTTTAGTTAACTCAAACGGCGTTCCAGCTTCCCCTCTCCTTCCTCTCCCTTCCCTCATCTGTCGTGAAACTATCCTCATCCCTCTCCTTGACCGGCGTATCGGTCTCCTTTGTTACCAATTGGGTGACGGTAACGGCAAGGGGTTTCATGGGAAACTGAGAGTTGTTGTGGTGGGATGCGAATGAACGGGCATTGTCTCCGACAGCTGAAGGAGGGTTGGTGGTTTGCATGCCTGATGCACCTCCATGTGCAATGCCCAGGGCAATACGAACGATAATGAGGTTGAAAACGATGGAAATAATGGGGAAAGTCTAGAAAAAAGGCAAGTCTTAGGACATTGTTGCATATTAAAGAACGCGGACTTACCCCATCCAAAGCCGGGTATTGTGCATTGCTTCCGATGAGGTACACCACAAGGAGAGTGATACACGATGCGGAGTAGATAAACCCAGACTCAACGACGACGATGACCACAGGCATAAGAGTTTGTTGACCGCTGAAGCGAGCGACTTTGCGAGTAGTAAACCAGATGCGAGCCGCGATGAGTGCTAGAGCAAACAAGCAACCCTGTCAGTGAAATGTGCTACTAGAAATAAAGGAACACGGCTCACAGGTGCAAATAACGTTCGTGGCGAGAGTCAGGGTGAAGAAGGAGGTGATCCAACCAGAGAGGGTGCTTGCGAACACGTCGCCATTCTTGGTGATGGCACAGCCGTGAACAACACCAATGCCCGCGACTAAGAAGGAAGAGGGGTGTGATCAGAGCTTGAGATGAAATAGGATCATAGGACGTACTCAAAGTGCCAATAACACAAAGAGCTGGAATGATAACAGCCCAGGAACGGTTCCACACGACCCAGCAACGGTATGTCTGTGGAAGCAAAAGAGTTAATTGGGAATGATGGATGAAGGCTTGAGGCACTCACTGCAAAGGAATCAGCGAGGACGGTCTGAATTGCGAAGATGGCGGTCTTGAGGAGTTGGCTCCATTCGTAAAGACGTGCGAAGTACGCGACTGGACCGCCGACGGCTTCCCTTTGAGAGATGAAGCCTTCCAAGACACGAACGAGGTCGACTGCGAGGTGGAATGTACCGAAAAACATCATGAGTGAGGATGTTGCGACGAGACGTTTGTTGAGGCGTTCACTCTTGCGGTGGTATACAAGGACCCAGATTGTGATGACGAAAAGCAGGAGAGATACACCATAGAGAAGGGACTCTAGGAAGAAGGCGATGAGCTCTGCCTTGTCGAGGGGCAGGTTGTGATTGATGTTGGGAATCATCATGGTAGAGGGGAGAGGTTGGGGTTACAGCGTCACTGGGAGAAGGGAGCTGGAAGTACTAGCAGGAGACGGAGGAAGGGGGTTTATATCAGCTAGGGCCTTAGCAGAGGCGATAACTAGGTTTAAATAAATGTTTAATTATTGAACGGTTATTCAATATTATGTAAGTCAATAATGCTTCTTGCTTCTTTATATAAAAACTCAAGGGGAAGTTAGCCGAGATTGTGATCATCAGCGTGGGAGCGATGACCAGATATTGTCCCAAGGCTCATATGGTAGATGTTGGCTCGGTTTGGGTGCATCGGGTTTGCCTTGCAATGAGCACTGTCGAGGTGCCGTCGACCATGGTATGTAGTGGATTCGACGATGAAGATACAACCATGTCCCATAACCGTGAGATAGTTCCAAACTGGGCACAAAGGAAGGTGAATTCAGCTCAGGGTTCGATCGTCAATCCCCGTGAAGGGGGCGCACTAAACCAAAAAGCACGATCACATAATCGCACACCCCGATCGATCTCTCATTGACCAAAGCGTAATTATAACTTTAGACTAATCCTAAAGTACAATACCCGAACTACAATCACCTCTCCGACACGTACCCGGCTCAAGGCCACATCCATACAAGGAGATCTTCCCTTTCACCAGGTGTATGCAACCATTCCCTTCAATTCGAAGATGTGCCATCTCAGCCTCAACCCCATGAGTTGTGAACCATTGCCATCAGCGCCTTTCCCACAATCATACAGCCCACACTTCTCTCGCTTAAAACGACGTGTACCCACTGTTAAATTTATGGCCGGTCGCCAACCTTGTGTCATGTCCGGTTTCGTCGTGTCTCCGAGTCTCGACCACTGACCAACGTTAAATGGAGAGACTGAGTAAATGTCAATGATCAACCTATACTTTGGAACGAGGGCATAGATATCAACCCAACTGTCTGTCCTCCTTGAAATATCTTCCACATGAATTCACGCCAACTCAGCCCCAATTCATTCTAAATGAAAATTAGCCCATCTCATCATCCCAAATAGACCACCCGAGTGATATCCGACAAAGACATAACAAAATACTTATCTTTCATTACAATGTACACCCAACCTGCAACCAGCAACCAGCGCGCCTGTGGCGCTGAATACTAGCTTGGAGCCAGATCTTCTTCATTCATGAAACCAAAATAAACATTGACCATCCACACGGATCGTCACTTTCCCTACCTGAGAAACTTTCATCTCGCCGCAAGCTTAGGGTTTATCATCAACAACCACTGTCTACCGAAAATCCCCATCCAAATTAAGGACAGATTCCCCTCAATATTTCCCCTAGCCCTGCAGGTTGCTTCGGTCACACGAGGCCAGCTACCCTGTCCTCAGTTTCACCCCTCGCATACCGCACAATCTGATGGACGAATGAATACCTACGCGCAGTAATTTCCGACCCTTGGCGTTCCTATCAAGCCCACTGTCTATTCGTAGCCGATTCTACTTTGGCGTTTCATCCCGTTAGTCTTCAAAATGCTTTGCCGCCGACGTTTTTTTTTGATAAGCGCAAAAGAGTGTAGTCCATGTCAACAGATGTGATTAACGACAGAGGAAGGAAGGGCAACCCGGAATACAATCCTCAGCCGCAATTTCGACGATCTCTTCAAACTGAATTCAGATCGATTAGTCTCGAGTTTACCAAATTTAGAGGGGTCTCTGACACATCCCACCTGACAATGGACCATTCTCCCTGTAATGTGCACTAAAGCCGCCGAAAAACGAACTGATGCCGCACCACCTCCGTGGAGAAACCAAAACCAATCATGTCTACTAGGTATCTTCCACATATATAATCAGAGAATGCGTCTGTCCAAGCTACTTTTCTGAATACGTTGATCACTGCCAGGCCTGAGATCATCCAGGCAAGATTCGGTGATCAATTCAAGAGACTATTATTAGAAGAGGATATTCGTAGATGCATGTCCGCAAAAGTATCACCGGACAATACAGTAAAAGAAGAAACAGTAAAAAAATCAACCATTTCAAAAGTGAATCAAATTCGAAGGCATTCGAATGCACGCGTAAAGCTCCCAGCACTCACTTCACAGGATATATGAAATTTATATCCCGTGTTATTAATACTTGTGGGTAAATAAAAACGTGCCACTACTCCACACGCGAGGATCTATAACCAATTACATACACTTTACGTATACCGAGTCCAAATGGGGAAACAAAAATACGCAGAAATCTGGTAACAGCTAAGGGAACGAATCGAGGACCTTGGGAATATTGATTGGTATGAGTTTAATTTCCGCTTCAGTTGTAAACTGCAAGCTTGGACCATATTTTGATCCAGGAGCGCTGAAACCGCCAACCTTAATATTCTCACTTTCTTCCAAGCATGCACAAAATTTAGATTGTAATTGGAGCCAATTACAATAGACGGCCAAAGGGATGAGATGCCACGGAGAGTCAGGGCGAAACCATTTGGTATAATAGGCACAAGACATCCTGTCCAAATGAACCCTAGACCTGGAGCAGGACCATAATCCATGCTGCAAGACCAACCCGTGAGCCCCTCCAACATATACCAGCGAACAAGGAAGCCCAAGCCAATGATCCTTGAAATTGACGCAAGCAACAGATCTATCCGCAGACACAGGTAAACAGAATCAATATAATCTAGTTCGCTCATTACCTTTGCTGAAAACGCACAAAAGTTAATGGCACTCGTCCCTGAACGCCACGGCCAGGCATCGCGGCGGCACCAACTTTCGCCATTGCCATTGCCTTACCAAACCAGCCTGGGATAAACTGCCGCTGTCACAGGCAGACATTAAACGTTAAGGGTACATGGCGCTCACCATTTTGTTACTCAAGATGATCCTTGACACCAGTAGACGTTCCTGTCCTCTGTTCGCTCTTGGAACGCACCTAAATATAGTATCGCAGGGAGCGGGTGCCGTGTCAACACATGGCTCATTCGGTGTCTTCGGCAGTCTTCCCGGCATAATACACGTAGGCGCAACAACCACTCGTACCAGACGGGCGAGAGGCCCAGGGGATTGATGCCATCATTGACGGTGATGCGGGGGATGTCGTTTTTACCATTTGTCAGATGGCGATGTGGTAGGATCAATACGGCGGTCGTAACGCGATGCGTCGATCTCCCCAAGTTGAGGGATGACCAAAGGTACGTGCGCAGCTCAAGGGTAAGTTGTCTGTAATGTTTGCAGGACATCGATGCGCATCCAGCAGTACGATGTTGTTTCTCGGAGGCAGGACAGTGGACCCGGATATCCCCGCATGACGCAGCATTCTCCGATCGACCCAGGACTTGTGGCGCTTGACGATTTGGAATTGCCTCTCGCCTCTGCATCACGATGCAATGTGTGAAGATGCCCGAACCATACATTTTTGCACCACGGGTTATTTTCTCCATACTCAATTATCATCGAAAAATCCACCCCCCGGTTCCCATAAAGAAGAAAAATATTGCATGGCGTCTGAACGAAGGACAGTGGCGATGCACTTTATCCTTGATGCCTTGACTTCTGTCGTCGTTTATAGAAAATTATTATCATGTCATTACGTTACTCCGCGGGAAGCTCCCTAACTAGGCAGCCCGTTCCCGCGCCGTACATCCGGCCCCTGGTGCGATTGACAGGTAAGGAGACCTCAAACACGATGCACGCCGGACTATGTCTGGATAACCTTTGAGCAGCGCAGTAGGTAGCCCAATCACTTCGTTTTTCACGTTACCGTCACCAGCTCTGTTTTATCGATGGATCGGATGGGAACCAGAAGATACTAACGAGGGGACATGTTTGAAATGGATGGCTTGAAGTATAAATAGAGAGCATAGAGCATAAAGACGTCCCCTTTGTCTAAATCTCCTGAGTTTGGGTTGCAGCAGGAAGCCAGGGGCGTGGCTGGCAATGGGGAACGAATTTAAAGATAACTTTAACTATGACCCACGCGGAAGATCGGGCTGCTTATAAATAAATCCGCAGTGCGTGGGAGAATCAGCCCCGATTTGACATCATCATACATATAAAGCACCTGCAGGCAATTTTCCCACAAGACCGCATACGGCTGATGCCTAGTATTACGGTCTACAAGTCCCGCCCGATCATACATGAATTGGAAATGAGCTTTACTGAGCTGCTTCCCAACACAACGCCTGGCGATCGAATCAGTCCAGAATAAGACACCAGTGCGATAGATTGCGGTTCAATGTGGAAAAATAGTACTTGCAACGTGCCCTTTGTCGCCTTGCCGAATGGTGTGGTTTACATGCTCTGCCCTCTCTCCCGTGTGATGCGGTCAGGATTAGGCTTCATGATAAACAATGCGAGAACCTTCTGTGTAGGTTGCATCGGTAGCTTACTGAAAGCGGCAGTGGGATGCATGAAGACAAAGGGGCGGCTTCAGACATATGGCATATCCGTTATATAGTTCTAGAGTGGAGCCCCGCACACCATAAGTATGCGCTGGCATCTAGAGTAGAACTGGTTCGCCAACGGGCTAATACAAGCTGCTGAGTCGACAGGGATAGAACATGACAAACCGACAAAGGTGGCGCCCAAGAACTGTTGAGTCAGATTACATGGCTATGCAGTGGGTTGCGCCGATCTGCACATATATATATAGATATTTGGATCAATGTTCCCCCCCGCTTTAAATCATAAGTACCAGGCAACACTAGAGTAGATTCATACACCAGTCTGATCTTGATGGTATGTATAGCCCATATTAAGATGCATGCCTATTCAACCTCAGTAAGCGAATTTGCGGATGCTTATTTGCCAGAAAGTAATAGCTCTGCATTATATATACAAAGAGTACAGTCCGTTAGCGATCCTTTCACAAATGCACACAAGTGCTGGCACGACGCGTATAGACACGTATGGATATTTTGCCTCACGCTTATAGCCAAGTTCAAAATACGAAGCGCGTTGATCGTGTCATCAGTAAAGAAGCTCTGAAGTTTTTTGACAGCTCGAAGCAGTAGCTCCGACCTGTGCTCGTTAGACAGATTCGTAAGGAAGCAAGGGGAAACAAACTTCGCCTGTGCTAGCTCCGTGCGCGGTGTCCGTTATATCCAACAGAGAGCAAGCATAGGAGAGCATACACGCACGCATGGCATCGTATTTTCTTTTTGTCTCAAAATTCTTGCCACCGAGTATACAATTGAATGCTAGTAGTCTCCTGGGGCTATTGCTACCCCGCACGTAACTGAGGATTTCCATTTATATTTAACATTCAAATTATATATATTACATCGGTTATACATTCAATAACAAGTCATAATTTCGACAGGCTCCAAGCATATCCATTGCAACCGACAGGCCTATTTCCTCCTCGCCATTTAGGGAGGCGCTAATTTGGCACAATATTATTCCCAGAGTCGGGATCATCGGCCACGGCTATGCTATCCGAGTCAAAGCGAGTAGCGGAAGCCAACGCCTCCATCAAGTTTAAGCTGTTGCTTAATTGAAAATTTGCGGTTGCTCGCTTCCATATCAAAGAACTAACGCTAGAGTGACAGCGCAAGCATGATGATTAATAAAGGCTTTGGGGAGATGTCCTGAGAAGTCGGAGACCTGTAGAAGTAACCTTCAGTTTGTTTCATATTTGCCTGTAGCGATACTGGACGAGTCGTACATTCATATGAGGTATTGGCCCCGACTCTTAACATTAATGCCGTGAAGTATGAATTGCATCATATAAGCGGTATGCTTACATTATCTCCGAGGCTACTATGCGAAGTCAAAGCGGAATACACACGATACGATGTAGGCGTTGACTTCTGCGTAAAAAATATTAATCGTTGAGGATATGCATGCATATGTACTATAGGAAGTGACCTTGAGGATCTCCTGGGCTTCACGGAGTTGTTCCAATGTCGTTACGGTTTGTTTGCGGACTTCAAAAAAAGATTGCTGAGCCTTACACAAGTCATAAACAACAAACAGATTAACTCTCGTAGGCACTTTATTCCCGAGGAGTTGAAAACAGCCGTCACAAATAGTGCTAGCGGTGCTAGGGAGGGACAAGCGCCTCAATGGATGGCTCAAAAATCAAGGACGATAGTCAGGTACAAATTCCCTATGGAGCATCTAGAGAAAAAATGGAGATGAGGAACTTTGATGTGCAAAATGAACTGTGGTAAGCTTAGTACCTACTTTTAGGAAGTCAGACTGAAGGCCAGCACCTATTATGTACTGTAAGTTTCTCCTGAAATTCTCAGGGAGTCTATTAAAAAAAACATTGAAAAGAAAATATGTGTCTATTAATTTATTAAAAATTGTATGAGTTGACTTATTGTAATACACAATCTACAAGGGGGTAATAGACTTATAATAATAGTACTTGTTTGTCAATCAATGTGTCAATCTTCTGACATGATAGGTTTGGTGCTAGTTTAGGTGTACACTGGTTCTGACATGTATTGTGAAGAGTGGTGGAAGTTCTAACCGTTCTATATACAAAAAATATTGACCGTTTAGGTACGACACGTAGTTGTATTGACTGTCTAAGTCTAATACACACTGAATGAGTATTGACTACTTAGTTCAATACATTTGAGCAAAGTAGCTATCTAGAGTAAAGTAGAGAGCTAAAATGAATAAAGGGAATCGACCATTAGGTGCGATTCCGAAAGACTGCTCGAGTGTAGAAAAGAGTAATGTGAAGGGTATGCATATATGCATGATTGGACAGTGGAATAATATGCATATTATAGTACTTTATTATCTAGTTTCTATTCCTTTTCTTTAATTCTCTTTATCCTTTGAGCATACCCGTATTTCTTAGTTCAAAGTCTTGTGTATATCTATGGGCGCTCTCAGCACCAAAAGATAGACACCTTTTTACCCAGCAGACACCACCTCGTAACAACCCAGACGTTGAATAGCGAGAGGTGTCAAGGGTAATGTCTCAGCTACTTATAAAAGTAGCAACTTCTTGCATACTAATAATCTTTGGACTCAAACCGCGAAGGTCGAGGCCCACTCTCAAGTCTTTGCGCTCGTCGACACTCTAGTCAATTCACGCTGCTATATCTCTACCTTTGATATTCAGTCTTTCGCTGATTATCTTTCTTACTTCTAGCTACAAGTTGTACCGTAAAGGTCAACTCTTCTTTTCTCCGGTCCTTATCGTCACGAGCAACTGTACAGTTGCTCTTGTGATGTGTAGTGCATCTTTTACTAGTACTATCAGTCTAGTAAGCTACAGTATTGTACAGAACGGTCAATACTTAATAATAGTAGTTGAATAAATACTATTCTTTGTACATTGAGCAGTCAGAATCTATCAACTCTTCACAGTGGTGATCCGGGCCAGACCCTTCTTTTTCTACGAAGAAAGATCTTATTATTGGACTACTAAAACCCGAACATGCGAATGACTACGGGCAAGAACCAAACACCTAGGTCTTCATCAGCTCCGAGTAGCTCCATGCCTCGTCAAAAATCCACTAATTTGGAACCACCCCGTAACGTCACTTTGAGGAAGTCTTCGTCGACTCTCCAAGGATCAACTCCTCTTGAGGATCCTTCTGGAGTAGTAGTGGAATCGTCAACGAACATTCCACCCGACCCACCTGAAGAACGCTTGTCACCCGGGCAGTTGAACGCCCCTGGAGTCAATGTTGAGCCTGGTCGAGCACCTACACCTGTTCTCAAGTTCCCTCCAAGACAGGTTATTCTCAAGCAGTTCCTCAGAGGTCATAGGATTTATGCTCAGCCCATCGACTTACAATGGGATATGTACTACACCGATCGAATCTCCGAGGATCTGGTTACTCCCTTTGTAGAGGAGTACAATACGGATTATCCCATTTTACCAGTGACTGTAGCAGTTTGGTTAGGTCGTTACCAGGCAATCTTATCGGCGTGAGATTTATTCACGCGACCAGGGAACCTTGAGGACTTGACCCGATCAATTCCTGAATGGTTGAACAAGGTGACTACCGCTACGGAAGGAGGAAGAAGGATTCTCAAGCGGGAGGTGTTTTCTCTATTCCTTGAAGCACTTTGTATGCATGATGATGCGTTGCAGATCCTGCAGATCCTGCTCAGCGGAGATCATGTCGTGCCTAAGGTTGACTACCAGTACATGTACATCCGCATGTTGGAGGAGTCTCGCAAGCCAAATCTGCCATTTGCATACTTCACTTTAAGGGGTCGGCTGAAGCGAAATCAAAGAAGACTCGATAAGATGGTTTTAGAGGTACTCCTCCCGTATAATGACTCGATTCAGGTCCCCGATTCGCCTATCTCCACGACTAATTCATTCGTTCGCAACCTAAATGGGTCTCCAGATACTCGTTTCCTATGTTCTCTCAACCGTCCTGTGATATTGGAGGACTTTCCGCTGGACTTGAGGACGCAGGTGATAGAACGCCTTCAAGAAAAGAGGATTGAGGTCTGTGCTCCCTTTCATCAACCTCAGCCGTGTCAACTCCTGAACACGATGGAGATCGAGAGACAAATCATGATGGAACCTGGTTCCATGCCTTTTCAGGGAGATCCTCGCTCTCGCGTCACGTTTGAGGGAGTTTCCAACAGCCCTAACGTCGGGAATGAGGTGACCACTGTCAGAAACCGATCGGTCACCAGCAAGGGTCAACCATCCTTCTCTACAGTGTTCACTGAGGGTATAGCTGGCCCAGTTGCTGGTCGAGGATCGCTGAACCCAGATGGTCCCTGCCATTCTCTGCTGATCACTTCAAATCCCTTCTTGCCATCAGGAGGACCCCCTAGTGATTCATCTGGGAGTTCGAATACTTCAGACTGAGGAGGGAACTCGGGACATGGGGAGCGCCACAATGGAGTGCCTAATACCCCTTTTTGAACTCCGATGTGGTCTCAAGCTAGCGCGCTTATTGATGACTTACCTAAGGACAAGAAGATCACTCTTAACACCAATGACCTCAAGATCAAATGGTCTGACCTCCCCGAATACGATGGAGCCCAATCCAAGGCCTTGGATTATATCATGGACATCATGAGTCTTGCGGAGATATTAGACTCTTTGAGTGTGATGTTAGGAGTTGCTCTGCCAAGACGACTGACGGGAAACGCTAAGGTCTGGTGGAGCACCCTAGACCGTGAGCATCGTACTGAATTCAGTCAATCTCATGGGTCATTTCTCTGGGGCATTGTGGAAGGATTGCTTGGAACTCGCTGGCGTGAATCCTTGGCCTTAGAATGGGAAGCCATGAAATTTCGACAAGCTGGTCACGATCGTGAGACACCCGTCCACTATATCCAGCGGAGAGTTAAACTCTATTGTTTCCTGTACGAGTTCCACCAGGACAGAGGAGATGAGACACGCAGACTCATTCTCACGCTGCCTATGGAATGGCTCTACCTTCTTCAAGGACAACCCATCGACAATATCATGAGTTTGCAGACTTATGCTAATAACCTGCAAGAAGCTCTGATTAACGCTTGGGTCCAAACACACCGGGAATGTTACAGGTTCCAGAAACTGCGCGTAATGTTATCAGAGGGCCAGGAAGTGGATTTTAGAGTCACTGACGATTTCTCTTCACCTAACCATGTTCTCGTTAGTGAGACTAACGAGAGAGGCTCGACGAGAAGGACCGTCCCTGACGTCGCTAATCCAATGCAGGGAAAGCGTCATGGAAAAATGTTCTTCGAGAGGAGTAACAAGAAGAGCTCGGTCAAACCCACCAAGGAATGTTGGATATGCGGAAGTCCGGAGCATTTCAAGATAGATTGCCCCCACGCTGGCAAAATGTCTCATTATGTCTCTATCAACAAATGCTCTGCACAGGATATGTCAGAGGAAGCTGAGGAGCAAAGGTTATATGAAGCGGTTCATGGACTATCTATACAAGGACAAGTAAATAGCTCTGATGACAAATTGACTTTTGTTTCCATTTATGCACCCCGAGTCGGAGACAAATTAGTAAGGGGGGAAAATCGAACGACTAGTGAAGCTCTTCTGTCTGAAGTTTATGTATCCATACTCGTTGCAGATTTCTTCGAAAAGGGAGACCAGTTGAGTGCTCATCAGCAGGACCTTGAAGGCCTGACCGAGAAGTACCGTCAGACTGGAGATTCTCACGAACAAATCAGTTCAAACTTGCTCTGTTCACCTGGAGCTGATGTTGACACATTCCCGTTTAATCCCGGAAACCTCCCCAACTTACTACCGTACGAGGACTCGGATTCAGAGGACAGCGACAATGATCCGGTATTGGATTCCCCTTCAAAGCATATTCCTTGTCGAAGTGAGCGCAGGAACGTAAGCTTGTCCCTGCGCAAGGAAAGTAAGAGGCCTAGAATCCAATACCCTCGTCCCAGTTGACTGATAAAGGAGGATACTACGATCCTTTATCGAAAATGGGATCCCCCCAGTGGTTACTCTAGCATAGGAGTTGCAGCACTCCATGTTTTCGGTCATGTAGGAACTCCCGATTCACCCAAACGCGTTAAAGTCCGAATGGACATGGGAGCGGATCTTTCCCTTATATCGGAGGAATTCTACAAGGGGCTGCAGGGCATATATAAGTTGAAACAAGGACTCAAGTTACGTCTAATCCAGCTCACGGGTAATGCTAAGGTTATCGGATATGTTAATATTCCTATTTACCTGGAGGACGACAGTGGAACGTTACTGAAGTTCGCGGCGGAAACTTATGTCGTTAGAGGAATGACGGTGCCAATTCTTTTAGGAGAAGACTTCCATATTAATTACGAAATTGGTACTCTAAGAGATCAGCCGTTGGGATCTAGACTTATTCTCCCGGGATGACAGGGTTTTATTCCAGCCAGTTCTTCTAAGGAACCTCAACCTTTGACCTTCACCATCAATAAGGCCCCTTTCGGGAAGCATGAGAAGGAGCAACCCAAGCTCACCTCTCTCCCCAATAAAGGCGTGCGTACTGAAAGAGTCGCACGAGCCTTAGAGGATTGCACTATCGATCCAGAGTCAGCCAGACTAGTGCCCATTTTTGTTGAAGATCTAAAGGGCGAGGAGTGGATTGTTGAAGGTATTGTATTGCAAAACGAGGACGGTTCCATATTAGCCACACCAATCATGGCAATTTCAAGGAATAGTGTGGCAGTACCCTTAGCCAATCCATCGCTAACCCCTAAGACTATCCGATGAGGGGAAACAATAGGGATAATTCATGACCCCACCTGTTGGGCTCACAAGCCCAGGTCACTTGAGGAGAAAGGTTTAATGGCAGCAGGCATGACCAAGATCACACACCTTATCGAAAGTCTCTCTCAACTTGAGGAGGACCGTCAATTTACCTCAGAGAGGCCTAAGCCACCTGTTGAACCAGAGATTGCGGACGATTTCAAACCGCCTGGTCCTAAGACGGCTGCAGTGGCTGATATTGAGAAATTTGCCTCAGAGGATCTTCACAAGCTAGTCAACTTGGGACCAGATATACCAACGGAGGTCCTGCCACGTCTCAGATCAGTTTTGACTGAGAATGTTAAGGCTTTCAGAGTCGACGGACGGTTAGGGCAAGTGGAATGTAGAGTCCCTGTCCCCTTGAAAGAGGGCACCCAGCCCATATCCATGCCTATGTTCCCTTCGTCCCCTGCCAATAGGAGAGTTATTGTGAAGAGTCGATAGATTCTGACCATTAAATATACAAAGTGTAGCATTTATTCAACTACTATTAGCGGGTATTGACCGTTCAGTGCAATACCGTAGATTACTAGACTGACAGTACTAGCAAGGAGACACGCTACGCGTCACAAGAGCAACTGTACAGTTGCTCTTGATGGCTAGAATGAGAAAATGAAAGAGTTGACCTTTACAGTACAACTCCTAGCTAGACGTAAAATAGATAATCATGAGAGGCTGAATATCTAAAGTAAAGAGATGGTAGCGTGAGCCGACTATAGTGTCGACGAGCGCAAAGACCTTAGAGTGGAACTCGACCTTCGCGGTTCGAGTCTAAAGTCTGTTAGTATGCGAGAAAACACTACCTTTATAGGTAGTTGAGACGTTACCCTTGACACCTCTCGCTATTCGATGTCTGGGTCGTTTACGAGGTGGTGTCTGCTGGGTAAAACAATGTCTGTCTTTTGGCACCGAGAGCGCCCATAGGTATACACAAGACTTCGAACTAAGAAATATGGGTATGCTCGAAGGATATAGGGAATTAAAGAAAAGGAATAGAAACTAGATAATAAAGTACTATAATATGCATATTAATCCACTGTCCAATTATGCATATATGCATACCCTTCACATGCTGTGAGGTATGGTGAAATACACTCAGGAAATATAGTCGGATGTGCTCTTACTATATTTCCTTTATTATTTCTATTTTCTCTCTTTCATTATACCTATAATTAGTTCGACGACCTATGTATGTGGTACATCGACTCTTGTGGGCACACACATGCCAGACTTATGTATTCTAGCGCCGGTAGCTTAGAACTCAGACACTTTTTACACCGCAACCACGACTTACCCAGACACCTGTTAGTGTCCTGTAAGTTGTGATTGGTGTATCGTCTCGACCGTCACAGATGGGCTTTAGCTACTCATTCAAACTGAGTTTCGAACTGTATCAGTCGAAACTCAAACCCTATCTCAACTCGTGTGGACTACATCCATGCTACTCTATTATTCGACTCTCTAACTACTCTACTTGCACTCGAGCAGTTATCCAGAATTGCACTTAACCAGTTGATTCTGCTTATTCGTTCTAGCTATCTACCTTACTTTAGATAGCTATTTCTCTCTACCGTATTGAACTAAATAGTCAATACGTGTTCGGTCCGTATTAGACTTAGACAGTCAATACATCGTGGTATCGTACTTCAACGGTCGATATTCTTCGTATATAGAACGGTTAGAACTTCTACCACTCTTCACACATGCGTACTCGTGCAGCTCGGTTGCACACACTTGTGCAGCGCGATTGTGCGTACTCGTGCAGCACAGTTGGGCGCACTCGTGCAGCGTAGTTGTGCGCAGTTGTGCATACCCTCAAACCACGCCCACTCGCCGCACCTATGCACCCATACACAGCACACCCATGTCCATGCACCCTGCGCATGCACCACGTCCACGTGCCATGTGCGCACACTTGTGCAGTCATGCACCCATGTGGCGTACCCACATCTACTGTAAAGGGTATGCATATATGCATACCTGGACTAAGGAATAATAACCGGATTATAGTACTTTATTATTTACCTTTTATTTTCTTTCTTTATATTCTTTCTATATTTCGAGCACACCTTGATTTGTAGTTCGAAGCTTTGTGTATACGTATGGGCGCCCTCGGCGCCAAACGATAGACAACTTTTACCCAGCAAACACCACCTCGTAACGACTCAGACGTTGAATAGCGAGAGGTGTCAAGGGTAGTATCTCAGCTACCATAAGGGTAGCATTCTCTAGTCTACTAATAGCCTCTGGGACTCGAACCGCTAAGGTCGAGTTCCGCTTTCAAGACTTTGCGCTCGTCAACACTGTAGTTGACTCGCGCTACTATTACTCTATCCTAGATACTCAGTCTTTAGCTGAGTATCTTACTTATTTCTAGCTACTAGTTGTACCGTAAAAGGTCAACTCATTATCTTACTGGTCTAAGCCGTCACGAGCAACTATACAGTTGCTCTTGAGGCCTGCAGTGCGTTCTTATACTAGTACTAACAGTCTAGTAATCTATAGTATTGTACTGACGGTCAATACTCTCTAATAGTAGTTGAATAAACACTATTCTTCGTATATAGAGCGGTCAGAACCCACAACTCTTCACAGTGGTGATCCGGGCTGGACCGTTCTTTTCCTACGAGGAAAAACTTATTATTTGACTACTAAGACCTGGACACGCGAATGACTACGGGCAAGAATCAAACGTCTAGGCCTTCATCAACGCCTGGTAGCTCCATGCCTCGTCAAAAATCTTTTAACCTAGAACCACCCCGTAACGTCACCCTGAGGAAGTCTTCGTCGACTTTTCAAGGATCAGCTCCTCCGGAGGATTCCCCCGGAGTAGTAGCTGGATCGTCTACGAACATTCCCCAGCTTCCTCCAGGATCACCTCCTCCAGAGGATTCCCCCGGAGTAGTAGTTGGATCGTCAATGAACATTCCCCCCAATCCACCTGAGGAACGCTCGTTACTCGAGCAGTTGGACACCCCTGGAGTTAACATTGAGTCTAATCGAGCACCCACGCCCGTTCTCAGATTCCCTCCGAGACAGGTCATCCTTAAGCAGTTCCTCGGAGGTCATATGGTTTACGCCCAGCCCATCGATTACAAATGGGATATGTACTACACCGATCGAATCCCCGAGGATCAGGTTACCCCCTTCGTGGAGGAGTACAGTACGGATTACCCTATTCTACCGGAGACTGTAGCAGTCTGGTTAGGGCGTTATCAAGCGATTTTATCGGTGCGGGATTTATTCATGCGACCAGGGAACCTTGAGGATTTGACCCAATCGATTCCTGAATGGTCGAACGAGGTGACGATTACTATGGAAGGAGGAAGAAGAATTCTCAAGCGGGAAGTGTTTTCTTTGTTCCTTGAAGCACTTCGTACGCATGATGATGTGTTACAGATCCTGCATGTCCTGCTTGGAGGAGATCATGTTGTGCCTAAGGTTGACTACCAGTACATGTACATCCGTATGCTGGAGGAGTCTCTCAATGGAGTCACGCCGAATCTATCGCTGGCATACCTCACTTTAAGAGGTCGGTTGAAGCGAAACCAAAGAAGACTTGATAAGATGGTTTTAGAGGTACTCCTCCCCTATAACGACTCGATCCAGGTCCCTGATTCGCCTATCTCCACGACTAATTTGTTTGTTCGCAACTTAAACGGATCCCCTGATACTCGTTTTCTGCATTCTCTCAACTGTCCTGTAATATTGGAGGATTTTCCACTGGATTTGAGGACGCAAGTAATAGAACGCCTTCAGGAGAAGAGGATTGAGGTCTGCGCTCCCTTCCATCAACCCCAGCCGTGTCGACTTCTGAACGCGACGGAGATCGAGAGACAAATAACGATGGAACCAGGCCTAACGTCTTTCCAGGGAGATCACCGCTCTCGCGTCGCATTTGAGGGAGTCTCCAACAGCCCTAACTTCAGGGATGAAGCGACCACTCTCAGAAACCGATCAGTCGCCAACAAGGGTCGACCGTCCTTCTCCACGGCATTTACTGAGGGCATAGCTGGCCCAGTTGCTGGTCGAGGATCGCTTAATCCAGACGGTCCCCGCCATTCTCTACCGATCGCTTCAAACCCTTTCTTACCATCAGGAGGACCCCCTAGCGATTCATCTGGGAGTTTGAATACTTCAGACCGGGGAGGGAACCCAGGACGTGGGGAATGCCACAATGGAGTGCCTAATACCCCTTTTCGAACTCCGATGCGGTCTCGAGCTAGCGCGCTTATTGACGACTTACCTAAGGACAAGAAGGTCACTCTTAACACCAACGACCTCAAGATCAAATGGTCTGATCTCCCTGAATACGATGGAGCTCAATCCGAAGCCCTGGACTATATCATGGATATCATGAGTCTCGCGGAGATATCAGACTCTATGAGTGCGATCTTAGGAGTTGCTCTGCCAAGACGACTCAAGGGGCACGCTAAGGTCTGGTGGAGCACCTTAGACCGTGAGCATCGTACTGAATTCAGTCAATCTCATGGGTCGTTTCTTTGGGGTATCGTCGAAGGATTGCTCGGAACTCGTTGGCGTGAATCCTTAGCCTTAGAATGGGAAGCTATGAAATTTCGACAGGCTGGTCACGATCATGAGACACCCGTCCACTATATCCAACGGAGAATTAAACTTTATCGTTTCCTGTACGGGTTCCACCAGGACAGAGGGGATGAGACACGCAGACTCATTCTCACACTGCCTACGGAATGGCTCTACCTTCTTCAAGGACAACCCATCGATAATATCATGAGTTTACAGACTTATGCTAATAACCTGCAAGAAGCTCTGATAAACGCTTGGGTCCAAACACACCGGGAACGTTACAGGTTCCAGAAACCGCATGTAATGTTATCGGAGGGTCAAGAATTGGATTTTAGAGTCACCGGCAACTCCTCTTCACCTAACCATATTCTCATTAGTGAGACTAACGAGAGAGGCTCGACGAGAAGGACCGTTCCAGACGTCGCTGATCCAAAACAGGGAAAGTGTCACGGAAAAATGTTCTTCGAGAGGAGTAACAAGAGGAGTTCGATCAAACCCACCAAGGAATGTTGGATATGTGGAAGTCCGGAGCATTTTAAGATAGACTGCCCTCAAGCTGGCAAAATGTCTCATTATGTCTCTATCAACAAATGCTCCGCACAGGATATGTCGGAGGAAGCTGAGGAGCAAAGGTTATATGAAGCGGTTCATGGACTATCTATACAAGGACAAGTAAATAACTCTGATGACGAATTGACTTTTGTTTCCGTTTATTCACCCTCTGTCGAAGACAAATTAGTGAGGGAGGAAAATCAAACGACTGGTGAAGCTCTTCTGTCAGAAGCTTACGTATCCATACTCGCCGCAGATTTCTTCGAAAAAGGAGACCGGCTGAGTGTTCATCAGCAGGACCTTGAAGGCCTGACCGAGGACTACTGTCAGACTGGAGATTCTCATGAACAAATCAGTTCGAATTCGCTCTGTTCGCCTGGAGCTGATGTTGACACAGTTCCCGTTTGATCCCGGGAACCCCCCGATTTACTACCGTACGAGAATTCGGATTCGGAGGACAGTGACGATGATCCAGTATTGGATTCCCCTTCGAAGCGTGTTCCTTGCCGAAGTGAACGCAGGAACGTAATCTTGTCCCTGCGCAAGGAAAGTAAGAGGCCTCGAATCCAATACCCTCGTCCCAGTCGTCTGATGAAGGAGGATACTACAATCCTTTATCGAAAACGGGATCCTCCCAGTGGTTACTCTAGCATAGGAGTTGCAGCGCTCCATGTTTTCGGTCATGTAGGAACTCCCGATTCACCCAAACGCGTTAAAATTCGAATGGACACGGGAGTCGGATCTTTCCCTTATATCGGAGGAATTCTACAAGGAACTGCAGGGCATGTATAAGTTGAAACAAGGACTCAAATTACGTCTAATTCAGCTCACGGGTAACTGCTAAGGTTATCGGATATGTTAACGTCCCCATTTACCTGGAGGACGACAGTGGAACGTTACTGAAGTTCGCGGCTGAAACTTATGTCGTTAGAGGAATGACGGTGCCAATTCTTTTGGGAGAAGACTTCCATATTAATTATGAAATTGGTACTCTAAGAGATCAGCCGTTGGGATCTAGACTTATTCTCCCGGGATGACAGGGTTTTATTCCAGCCAGCTCTTCTAAGGAACCTCAACCTTTGACCTTCACCGTCAATAAGGCCCCTTTCGGGAAGCATGAGAAGGAGTCATCCAAACTCACCTCTCTCCCCGATAAAGGTGTGCGTACTGAAAGAGTCGCGCGAGCCTTGGAGGATTGCACTATCGATCCAGAGTCAGCCAGACTAGTGCCTATTTTTGTTGAAGATCTAAAGGGCGAGGAATGGATTGTTGAAGGAATCGTACTGCAAAACGAGGACGGTTCTATATTAGCCACACCAATCACGGCAATTTCAAGGAATAGTGCGGCAGTACCTTTAGCCAATCCATCACTAACCCCTAAGACTATCCGACGAGGGGAGACAATAGGGATAATTCATGACCCCGCTCGTTGGGCTCACAAGCCCAGGTCATTCGAGGAGAAAAGTTTAATGGTAGCAGGCGCGACCAAGATCGCACACCTTATTGAAAGTCTCTCTCAACTTGAGGAGGACCGTCAAGTCGCCTCAGAAAGACCTAAGCCACCTGTTGAACCAGAGATTGCAGACGATTTCGAACCGCCTGGTCCTAAGACGGCTGCAGTGGCTGATAATGAGAAATTTGCCTCAGAGGATCTTCACAAGTTAGTCAATTTGGGACCAGATATACCAACGGAGGTCCTGCCACGTCTCAGATCAGTTTTGACTGAGAACGTTAAGGCTTTCGGAGTCGATGGACGGTTAGGGCAAGTGGAATGTAGAGTCCCTGTCCCCTTGAAAGAGGGCGCTCAGCCCATATCCATGCCTATGTTCCCCTCGTCCCCTGCCAATAGGCGAGTTATAGACGAGCAAATGGATACCTGGTTCGAACAGGGTGTCATTGAGCCATCTAAAAGCCCCTGGGGAGCGCCAGCCTTTGTAGTATATCGCAATGGTAAACCGCGGGTGGTCATCGACTATCGGAAACTTAACCATCTCACGGTTCCAGATGAATTTCCTTTACCACGTCAATCGGAGATTATGCAAGCGCTGTCGGGGTCAAATGTTCTTTCTTCTTTCGATGCGCTGGCCGGGTTTACTCAATTAGAAATGTTGGAGGACGATAAGCCCAAAACAGCCTTTAGATCCCATAGAGGGCTGTGGCAATTTAAAAGGATGCCATTTGGGCTCAGAAACGGCCCCTCTACATTTCAGCGCGTCATGCAAACGGTTCTAGCACCCTACTTGTGGATTTTTTGTTTAGTCTACATCGATGACATAGTCATATTCTCTAAGAACTGGGATGATCATTTGCTTCACCTGAATGAGGTGCTTGGCGCTATCGCTTCGGCCGGTATTACTCTCTCTCCCAAGAAATGTTTTATCGGATATAATTCGATATTGTTATTGGGTCATAAAGTATCTAGGCTGGGTTTTTCAACCCATCAAGAAAAGGTTCGCGCTATATTGGAATTGGCCCCACCCACTAAGGTTTCTGATCTACAACGGTTTCTTGGAATGGTCCTTTACTTTTCAGCATATATACCATTTTATTCATGGATGGTGTCCCCTTTATTCTCGCTCCTAAAAAAGGGAACACCTTGGACGTGGACTGCTGAACATGTCCGAGCTTATGAGGATGTTAAAACCGCATTAGGATCAGCTCCAGTGTTGGGACATCCAGTTAGTGGGATGCCCTACCGATTGTATACGGACGCTTCGGATTTTGCCTTGGGTTGTTGCCTCCAACAAGTCCAGAAGATGGCTTTAGGAGATTTAGTGGATACAAAAATCTACGCCCAAGCCAAATTGGCTTTTGACCGTGCGCAGGACGTGCCATCCTTTGTTCATCGGTACAAAACCAAACAGCCCGAGATTGAGTGGTCGGATTCGTGGGGATCCACTTTTGAGGCGACCGAAGTTACTGTTGAACGAGTCATTGCATATTGGAGTCGCACGCTGAAAAGCGCGGAGCGTAACTATTCTGCTACTGAACGGGAAGCATTAGCAGCAAAGGAGGGACTGGTCCACTTTCAACCTTTCATTGAAGGTGAACATGTCCTGCTCATTACGGACCATGCAGCTCTGCAATGGGCTAGATCTTACGAGAACACTAATCGTCGACTAGCCGCATGGGGGGCGATATACGCTGCATTTCCAGGTCTCGAGATTTTGCATCGAGCAGGGAGAGTTCACAGCAACGTGGATCCACTGTCCAGACTCCCTCGGGTACCAGCCTTCGTGAGCCCTATTAGAGATGATTTGCAGGCTATCACCTCGACTTCTCTGGACAAGAATACTGAGGAAAAACTATGGAAAGACGAACCCGCTAAGAAGGCGGTCTTCTCTACCATACTCGATTCTATGGAGCCTTTTGGAGTAACTCAAAAGGTCCGACGGTCAGAATGGGATATTCATAACGCAATAAGGAATGACCAGGAAGACGAGTCCGACTTCGCATTGCGTCATCCTCAGCTACTAATCAGCATCGAGGAGGGATATATAAAGAAATTTCTAGAGGGTTATTCAAAGGACCCGGTTTTCAGGAATCTCTATGCTTTAGATACCCCTTCACCCAACGCAGTTGTTACTCCTTCTCACTACTTCGTGGGAGCAAACCGACTCCTGTACTTTCGCGACTCGGACTGGAAAAGTCGAGTCTGTGTACCCAGAACCATGATTAACTCGATTCTAAGGTTGGTGCATGATAACCCTTTTGAGGGAGCACACGCCGGAGGCCAGCGGTTGTTCAACCTGATGAAAGACCGGTTCTTTTGGCCGAGAATGCTACAAGATTGCGTGTCGTACGCGCGTACCTGCGATATCTGCCAAAAAACCAAAGTCGATCGCACCGCTCGTCAAGGAGCCCTCAGACCGGCTGACGTACCTTTTAGGCCATTCGAGGTAGTTTCTATGGACTTGATCACTGGACTACCCGATTCAGGAAAGGATTCGTATTCCGCAGTCTTCGTTGCCGTTGATAAATTGACGCGCTACGCTATTACAATACCTACCTTTTCGAACCTTACCGCTGAAGGATTCGCACGAATATTTGTCAAACAGGTAGCAAGCCCCTTCGGACTGCCCTCTCGAATAATCTGTGACCGGGATAAGAGATGGACCTGCAGGTTTTGGCGGGAAGTCTGTAAGATCTATGGTACCACCCTTGCGGTATCTTCGGCTCATCATCCTCAAACGGATGGGCAAACGGAGAATATGAACGCGACCATAGAACAGATGCTTCGAGCCTATTGTGCCTCTGCTAAAGAAAGCTGGTCCCAGTGGATTGAGGTAGTTGTTCACGCATACAACTCGACTGTTCACAGTTCCACAAACTACGCCCCGGCCTTCTTATTAATGGGATACCTCCCAAGAGGAATGTCTCGAGTTCTAGGAGGTGACGAGCCCCTAGTTCCTAGAGAACTATCAGACAGCCCTATGGCCGACCAATGGATCCTCGAGCTAGAAAATCATCGGCAGATGGCGCGGGATTCCATCGCTCGAGCCCAAGAGATTCAAGCACGAGCGTATAACAAGAAGCAAAGACCTGTAGAAGATATCTCTGAAGGAGACTTTGTATTGGTGAACCCCACTCCCTCGAACTGGTGGAAGTCAAGGGAACGGGGAAGAAACTGATACAAAGACGGATTGGACCATTCGAGGTCCTTGAGAAATTGAACTCTCAAGTATTTAGGCTTAAGATTCCCCCGGAGTACCCTATGCATCCAGTCATTAATCGGGATCATCTGCGGAAATATCAACCCTCTCCTTCCAAGCTAGGTCCGAGACCCCAACTTGAGAACCTAAGAGAGTTGAAATCAGATCACGAAGAATATGAAGTCGAAGCTATTGTTGGACATAGGAAACAGCAAAATCGTCTGCTATTTAGGGTGCGCTGGAAAGGTTATGGACCCGAGGAGGATTCGTGGTTAAGCAGCACTGACCTTAGAAACGCTCCGGCACTTTTGAGGGCATACAAGGCGCTGTTCAACATTTAACGGGATATATGCGCTCAAGGAATCATCTATTCCCTCTCTTTTGTAACTTCCTTTCAGAAATATCTCAGTTATTCGGTGAGCCATCTCGTTGGCTTTTATTCTTTTTCATTTTCCTATCCCTTCTGTCGATTGGGACAACCATTAATTGGCAGCGGACACATTTCCCCAAAACCCGGCCACAATTAATGAATTCTATTTAACGACCAACCGAGCGGAGTTTCAATTCAATATATATAAAAAAAAAAGTACACGTAAATTCGCATAAATTTTCTTTATCTTTCACACCACGTCCTTCCTCTATCTTCAACTTCACCACTTTTATCGCGTTATAATGCTCCCTTTCCAACAAAACAAGCAAGTCCTCCCTAAGTTCAAAAAGGTCCAGCGAGCCCCGACAGCCAGTACATCCACGACCGGCGGGGGATTCATCACCCGCGTGCCTCGTACAGACAATGTCGAGAGCAATTGGGGTACCCAGGAATCAACCCCCCTTTCGACTTTCTCCTTTGGTGATGAGCCGGGGAAAAGTACCGGTACGGATTGGAGCAAGCCGTTAGGCCCCTCCGTCAGGCCATCATCTGAGGAAGTCGCTGCTAGCATGCGGAAGCAGGAAATGTTCATGGAAGAACACCAACGCAAGGAGACTCGCCCGCAAAAGAGAAAGGCGTGCTGAAGTATAGAAGTCAACAGGAGGCGAGGGGAGCAAGAGAAGGAGTCCCTTCCAAGCGGCAGCGGCGTGAGTACAGAGCGCAGTGCGGAAACAGAGCTTCAGTGCCGATCCTTCCCCAGCGGGGAGAAATGGCCCGACTTCGCGGAGACCGATGATAGCGAGGGTGGGACGCCTTGTATTAGGACGACGGGAACCAAGAGCTGGAAGGAGAAGGAGGGTACCATCTTTTACGACTGGGAGCTACTTCGACGCATTAAG
>WHVD01000241.1:0-99267 GCA_015178975.1 Hysterangium stoloniferum
AAAATAATCACTCATTGAAATGATTTTTTGACCCTATATTATTTTAACAGAAAAGCCACTATTTCAGTAAAAATATAAGTCTAAACCAATTGTAATAATAATGAACATGTCATGTGACTTTGTTTACATCTGTTTGACATGTTGACAGTTGGTTCAACCACTTCTTAGCTTTTACCATCACTATGAAAGCTATTTCTGCTACTCAGCACATTAATATTATCTCTCTTCTTCCAGAGGGATGTTCCTATCCTCAAATCCAGACTAACACTGACTCAGAAAGGGATACAATAAGTGTGATCAAGGTTGAAGTACTTTTGGATAAAGAAAACACCCTAGCTGGCCATCCTTCCAAGCTTATTACTCAACAACAAATAGTCAATTGTCCATCCATCAAATTAGCTCTAGAAATCTTGACAATGCTGTTCAAGCTATCCAATTCATTAATTCTACTATCCCCAACTCTGTCACTCCCCAAACAGTCAGGAATGTACTCAAGAACAATGGTTTTTACTCTGCAACAAAGAAGAAAGTACCCATGTTGAAGAAGACTCATTATCAGAAGTCACTTGAGTTTGCTCAGTACTATGAAAACTGGACTATGACACCTTTCCACTAAGATGCAATTTTGTTAATATTGGTATTATCTATCCACAACACTCTTGTTCCTTTGTCCTGCATTTGGTGTCTTGTCAGTCTGACAAGAATTCATTTGCTTGTTTATTATACCCCCATTTTGGAAGATATTTCCAAATGTGTTTTATTATCTTCTTAACTTGTAGTACAATTATGGTATAGTTACTGCAGAAGTGTATGTGTATTTACACTTTAGTCTGAATATTGAATTAGTTCAGTCTACTTCCTCCTCATCTCTGTCTGTACACCTGATACCTGGAACTCTTTGGCTATCCTCATCTTGTAGCTGGGAATAGGATGGGAGAAGGCCACAATCGGCTTAATCACACTTTGCAAAACCGCAAAACCACTCTCAAAGATGGCATCTCAAAAAATATAAATATTACTCCAGCAGTTTTAATTATACTTCCAATAAGTTTTTCACAATTAGAAAACTCCCTGAACAGATGAGTTCTTTTATTACTCGGACCTCCACGCTTATATTTACCATGGGCCACGTGATATACGCGTTAATTAAAACGATCTGTGTCTAGGATCAATTACTTGTAAATTCCCGATTTGAACTGCTATCTCGCACAGACTTGCATTATCTCGGCAAATTTTGCCGTCGGTTTGTTGCAAAGGACCTCTCTTACAGTATTAGATTCAATGACACATGCCCGGACACAATTACCGGGGATAATTACCTTGTTGCCGCACTCCGGAATAGTGACGTCGGGTACGGATGCACCTTGGTTACAATTCAAAAAACGGGTGAAGTGTCGATTCGAGCATACATTTTGTGGGAAGAAATTGGATTAAACTGTATGGTGGCACATGGTGCTGACTCCGGTGACTGCGAACAGAGGATCCGAGACCGAGACCGATTCTGATCACGATAAAGGAGCGGATTACTCGAACTGCGTAATGAGCTCTGTCGGAGTTTATCCGGGGACAGCATCGGCATGTGAGGCTTGATGCTGATCCGGTCTGTTAATACCACATTGGTCCCTGTGATATCCCCAATAATCCTTTTTGTGACGTGACCAATGTAATGAAAGAAGCGCCGGAGCAATGCCTTGTTACAAAGAGGACCTGACCCTCACCCTCGTCCTTTCATGCTCTCCACACTGTCGTCCTTTCTACCCTCCGCCCTCACCGATAGGCTCGATAGCCTTGATCTTCGCGGCGACCACCAGCAGAGCAGGAAGCAAGATGTCCAGTCTGACGAGCACAGGGCCCAGCCTACAGACACCGTAGATGATCCCAGTAAAAAGGAAAAAAGGAAAAAGTGCACGTCGAATGAGGTCTATTGTTGTCCTCCTCAATCTATCAATGTATCTCATATCCACCCATTTAGACTTTCATCGTCGTCCGCCCGCCCCCAGCAAAGTCAAACCACCCTCTCAATCTCCAGCTCCAGCTCGTCCCTGCCCGCCATTCCAAAGAACGCTCCCATACCGCCGCTTCGTCCGCGGCGACGACTCCCACTGCCGCCAGCGGCGACGCCCCATCCCCATTCCCCCCTCGCCCGCCGCCTCAGAGACCGACCACGGACACCCAGAGCTCAAGCGCACCCCGTCCACCCGCTCCAACCGCTCCGACACCTCCACATTCTACGCCTCCTCCAGCGCCACCTCCGCAGGGTCCGTGACGTCCTTTGCCTCCACCACATCCACGTCCAGCGCGAGCGGCGGCGGCCACCGCCGCATGATCATCCCGCTGTACAACCTCCACGCGCACAACGTCATGACAAACACGATCCACGACGCGGGCACCGACGCGCGCGTCGCCAAGTTCCACAGGCGCGGGCTCGAGGTCATCGGCCTCGGCGTGCTGGAGCCGACCGAGGTCTGGCTTGGCAGGGAGCAGCAGCAGCAAGGCCACGGCGCCAGCGCAGGCGCGGGGCCCGATGCGCTGGGCGTGCCGATCCAGCGCACGACGTCGCAGCAGTCGTATCTGGCGCTGCCCGGGCAGGGCAGCGGCGGCGGCGGGAGCCGCGCCGCGACGCCGGACCTGCCGCAGCACCCGCACTCCCCCGGCTCGTCGCGCGTGTCGATCTCCTCCGACCACTCGCACACGACGAGCGCGTCGCGCGGCGAGTCGTTCACGTCCGGCGGCAGCCCCACGGGCGGCGGGCTGAGCACCCCCCGGAAGCTCTTTGGCCGGATGTTCAAGAAGAAGGACGCGGGCGCGCCCGCGCCCGCGCCCCCGCGGCATGCCGACGGATCCCCGCCCCGCACTCACAACCACTCGAATCCCCATTTTCTGTCCGCTTCGCCGCCGCGGCCGGACGCAGCGGCGGCGGCACAGCAGCCACACACACCCACAGCCACACCGACTACGAGCAGCAGCGGCAACAATAACAGCAATAATAACGACGAGGTGCTCCTCCCCGCCGTGCTGGGCCTCTCGCCGCTCCTGTCTGCCGCGACGAACCCCCCACGGGGCGTGCGGTGGCGTACGTCTGGGCCGTGCGCAAGTGGCTCAAGCGGACGGCCAGGGGCTCATTTCGGGGTGCTGGGCAAGATCGGCGCGAGGCGTCTGCGGCGCGGAGCGCGGGGAGGGCGGGGAGGCGGGCGCGGGCGCGGGGGCGGCGCGGTGTGTGGACGGTCGGTTCGAGTGGCAGCGCGGGCGGAGCAAGAGTGAGCGGCGCGGAGGAGGAGAAGCGGCGGAGCACGGGGATGAGTGTGGGTGGGGGTATTGGCGGCGGGGAGGATCAGCATCAGCATCAGCATCAGGGGTCGAGGACGCCGAGCAGGCGGAGTTCGACGGTGATATCGGAATTTGAGCATGGGCAGGATGCGGGGGCGCCGGCTATCATGTTGGACTCGCCGCGGGAGAGTTTGAGACGTCGGGGCGGGGGCGAGTGCGAGTGCGAGTGCGAAGACGCCGACTTCGAGAAAGAGCGGCGGAGCTCATCGGCGAGACGGTCTATTTCGTCTGCCAACCACTCGGATGAGGAGAGCTATCAGGGTGAGGAGCGTGAGCGTGACCGCGATCACGATCAGGACGACGGGGAGGAGTCTGATCCTGAGGATTCGGAGACGCCGTGGATGTGCTATATGGTCCTCGCGGAGACGCCGCCGCCCCCGCAAGCACCGACCCTGCTGTCGTCCCCGCTGTCTGCCTCGTTTTTGAGGGGGCACACCCGTGCGCGGAGTCGCGGCACAAACGTGAGCCCCAGCACCGTAGTGCAGCGCCGACGCCGACACCCACGAGCACGCCCGGAAACTCGTCCTTCCACCCGGCGGCGGCGGCGGCGCCACTCACGACGACAGCCACGGTCAAGTACAAAGTGGCGACGCTCTCGCCGGCGCCGCACCACCCCAAGGTGGTGTGCCAGCTCAAGGTGCCGTTTCCGCTCCCGGATGTGGAGGTGGAGACGGGCGCGGTGTGCCGGCGCGTCGTGATGAGCGATGGGTCGCAGTGCAGCACGCTCTCGGCGGTCGTGCAGCGGGGTGGTGGCGCGGCGCAGCCGGTGCCGCTGACGCTGACGGGGGAGGAGATCAAGGATATTGTGTGTTCGACGGCGTTTTGGCTTGTTGTGAGGGAGGGCGTGGGGGGCGTGGGCAAGGTTAGTAGGCGGGGGGATGGGTGGAGGCTTAGGAAGTGAGGGATTCATTGCTGCGGGCGGGGGGCTTTGGACTGAGTGTGCGCGGGTTCCTTCCTTTTTCCTTTTTTTTTTCTTATTTTTTTTTCTTTCGTTCATGGGTGTCAATTTGGAGTGGATATTTATGTGTTTGTGGGTGGGAATAGAGGCCCCATGTTTAAGTACTGGGTGTACTGTCTGAGGATCTGTTTTTTTTTTCTTTTCTTTTCTTTTTTTTTTTCTTTGGTTTAAACCGTCCATCCGTCCTGGGTCTCTCAGCCTTTAGTTGCATTATATACCCAGCATATATGGTCACCCCGCCTCACTCCTTTCATCTCAAGCTCATTCACCATCTGATTCACGTATACGTAGTGTACAGTGTAATATATCACGGGATTTAGGAATTATACCAATTTTTTTCATGTGCATATCGCCCTTTTTTCACGGGTCTGTACCAGGCATGAGATTCAGTATTGATACTTGAATTCGTTTCATTTGGGACCGAAAAAAAAAGATCACGAGGGTAAGGAAAAAAAAAAGAGGCAAGTTAGAGTTCACTTGCACACTCGTTGAAAACAGGAGAAAGAAGAACAAGTCGCGTTATACTCTGCAATGGTCGTCGTATAAATCCCATTATCTTATATTTCCCGCCATTCCACGGGAGTCCAGGCTCACAAGACAACTCGTGCCTCAACTGGATGTGGATCTGCAGGACCTTGGAGCAAAACAAGAGAACTTGGTGGCTAGGGCGCAGAAGCCACCTGCTGAGGTGATGATACCCATGGCTGCCATGAACCAGTAGCGACTGTACCTGGCCTCCGTACTTGCGCCATATCTGGCGAAAAAATAAAAATAAAAAAATAACTTGGGACGAGCGCCTCGTGAAAACTCACTCTGTGTGTCAAGGCTGTGCGCAGTCTCCATGCATAGCACACATGGCACACATAGCACGGTGGTTCCAAAGTGAATTAATTATTAGACTTTACGTAGGAGGGTTCAATGTAAAATAAGGGTGTGAGAGGCGCAAGCGTTGCGACAGAGACTTTGGACGCAGTTGAGTCCACCACTCGCAGCCTCAGGATCAGGCTCCCAGTGACACTCAGTATTGGTCATCAAAAACACAATTCACTTCTTCCACCACACCCCACCTCGTCCAAAATGCCCGTTACACGCAGCACCGGAGGGCAGGGCCCATACGTCACAGTCATCGTCTCCCTCTCTGTATTAAAAAAATCAAGCCTAAGGTATGAAAAAAACACACGACGCGGACTGGCGTGCAGTCCCGCTCTGTGTCTTTTTTTTTTTTTTTTTTTCGGGGATGAAAAGCGCGGCTCATGCGTCTTTAGATACGAGAAGCACAAGATGGGTGTGGTTAGGAAGCCTAGAACCTCTCGGCCCCAGCCCAAGGCAATATTGGTCCCTCAACCACCGAAAAAAACGAAGAACACGAGGTGGGTGCACTCAGCCTCTTCTCACACACTTTTTTTTTTTTTTTTTTTTCTTCTGCTCTTTTTCCTGCGTCGTTTCTGACCCATAGTTTTTTTTCCCGTCTGGCTTTTTCACGCGACGTGCAGCACCACGATCATTACCTCAGACATCATCACCCTGAATGACGCCGCAGAACCAGACCCGAAGGCGGCGGAAAAGCGCGCCCTGTTATTATTGTTCGACCCGGACGTCGTTTCCGTGGAGGAGCAGCGGCTGCTCTGTGCGGGGTGCGTCAAGTGGGTGCCGCTGCAGGACAAGTATTGCCTGAAAAGCTGGCGCGCCCACGCGGCCACCTGCAGGCCGCTCGCGGAGAGAAGGTACGGTGTCTGTCTCACCGCACACCCGACCCCTGACGGCTGACTGACCCCGGGGTCGTCCCTCCCCGCTGCCAGGCCACCACCGACCAAGCCCGACCCACACGACAGGCTGAAGCACCGCACGGAGGAGGAGCGCGCCGAGCTTCTGCGGCGCGACCCGCGGTGTCACACTGTGGAGGAGCGGCGCGTGCTGTGCGCGCTGTGTGGCCTGTGGATCAAGCTGCGGAACAACACGACGTACTGCCCCACCCCGTGGATCGTGCATGTGAAGAGGTGTAGTAAACGGTAATGCGATTCCCGTGTCTTGCGCTGTGTCTAGTCTCGTGGCTGAAGAGATGCATGTGTATGTGTAGGGTGCAAGATTCCGTCAAGAGCGAGCCGACAGACGTCTCCGTGCCTTCCACATCCCGGTCGTTGTCCTCGGCGGATGAGGCGCAACTTCTCCTCTAGGATATACCTAATCGCTACCTTAGATAGCAATCTAGTTCATGTTACTCCACGAGGACCACTGATTGACACTTGCAACGAACGCCGGGACTGTTTTCATAGACCAAGTTTGTTGTGCCACACATCAGAATTCTTCCTCTGTTGCCATATCACTTCACATAATGCACACTTTTTGATGTTTTTAGATATGAATATGAAAAACACACGTAGGCAATATACACAAAAGAAAATTGTAAAAGAGCAGAGTACCTTACCTTGCGGTGTAGCCTGAAAAGTAAATGTCAGCGTGCAATCCTCAACTGTATGTGGAAAGACGGAAAGGTAGAAATGATCAGATAAAGCGGGCTTTCGCCCGAAGGTAGCTGAGATAAGTTTCTGCAGTGCGTAAACCGCGTAAAGCCAAATGCCTCAGACATCATATCGAAAGGGACGTGGACAAGGACAAGCGTAGAAGACACTAACCCAATTTAGCTCCCAGTCTCAAAAGAGACCAAGTGACACACCAAAGCATGGCCTCTAGAAGAGCGAAAAACAGATAGGCGTCAGTCATATGAAACCGGGCACGGAGGGACCACCAGATGCAAGTCAGAGAATCGATGTGAAATATCAACAACCACGGAGACCCGCCTCCACTTTGTACACTGGGAGACTTTGGTATGGGTCCCGTGTCGTGTCCGCCCATCGATGATAATCATCACGATGAAAAGGAATATAGTGTAGGAAACGAAAAAAAAAAAACAGCAGTGACATAAGTCTGAACACTCACCATGACTTTCTACCATCCACCCAGTGTTCCCAAATCAAAGCACCAGTCATTGTCCAATTCCTGAGACTACAGAAAGACCTGGGCGATGGTCAGCATCATGAAAAACGGCGCACACGGAACAAAAAAAAAAGGATCAGACAAGGCTGAAATCGATTATAAGATTCCACAGCGATGTTAATTCGGAATGTGGTAAAGTATGGTATTATCGGAGGATCATCACCGATAATCGATAAAGAGGAGAGAGAACGCGCTTACCCCATTTTTTCCACTTTTTCACGGGATCACCATCGTCGTGACTGAAACGCAGGCCTAGGGGTGTGTGCAGGGTGCAAGGACGCAAAGTGTGAAAAAAAACAGTTTTTCCAACTCCGTCTTAAATTCGGCTTGCGAAGCGCTTGTATGAGCGGGCACGGACCCGCTGGGCTATAATTACACGCTCCGCAAGTCTTGAGCTGCCGCGACGAGCCTTCAACGCTGGATTATGATTATTGTTCGGTCTTTGTGCTCATGTCTGCATTGTCACTCGATGGTTGGTTGGATTCATTTCTGCCAGCTGTAAATGAAGAACAGTAGCACTGGCATGTGACAGAGACGCAGCGTCCCCCAGGTACTGGCACCTTTGGATAGAATTCTCTCGAGTGCGCCATGCCTATTTCGTCTGTTGTCAGTGGAGTCAATGTTCATGCCAGTTTATGGTTCGCTCTGACTCGGACTCGGGGGCACTACACTGGCACTGGGCACACGAGTTCTCCGCATGGCCGAAGCTGGGGGTGTTATAAGTATCCAGTCACTCTCTGCGGTTCAGGGGCGCGGCAGCTGCGCTCTGGACGACGACTGTTTGAGTTGGAGACACGATTCTGGATTTCACGCTGCGAATCTGTTTCCTGGCCTGTTTGTGCTTGATCTATCCTCACGATCTAATCCCACCGTTGGTGCTCTGCCAGTCGTAGTCTGCGATCGCAATTACAACCACAACCACAACCACATCCGTAGCCCCAGTCGCAACAACAATATCAGCCAGAACCACGGCCACGGGCACGATCTTTAACCAGAGCCAGAGCCGGAACTAGAGCCGGAACCAGAACTTGAACCAGAAGCACAATATAAACACACCTCGACCACCACCACCACAATCTTCACATACCAAAACCTCACCCTCAACCCTCTACCCATTTCCAACATGTTCTCAGTCGTCGTTGCAACGGTACTAGCAGTCGCTGCGGCAGTGATCACGATGGTCTGTGTCGGAACACTGGTCGCCATCGTCGAGGACCTCATGTGAGTCCGCCGCGCACCCCTGCCTCTATGTATAAAAAATCTCACAAAGACGTCCGCCATGCCGTGGCGCCTTCATCCGCGCAGCGAGATCGAGTCGAGGATCCACGAGTGGAACCCGCACCGCGCCGCGTCGGGCAAGGCGCTGCTGCCCGATGCGTCGCGCCTGCCCGTCCTGTATTGAGGTATTGAGCAGGCGCACGGGGGCTCTCGGATGGTCGCCGGGTCCAGCCCCGGTGGGCGATGCTGTGAGCTTCCCCTTTAAGAGTGGACGGAGGGAGAGAGCGCGCTCATCTGGGTGTGGTGGTGCAGGTCTACACACTGTCGGGTATGGCAGATTTCTGCGGGACTGGGCTGGGAATAGCGTGGCATGGCTGTGATTTCCGTGGATTTTGGGGCACGCCGTAGTACCAGATGAAAAAGGTACGGCCTGTGACGGGATCCGCTGGTTGGGTCTTTCCGGCATTATACTTGATGTAAATTACGACCTTCCGTTGTATACAATTTGGCATGTGATACCTCCTGACGGCTGCAAAGACGAGGCCCGGTGTTCATGAGGCCGCAGACGCGTCGAAGAGGACAAATTCTGGTCACCAGCAGCAAACAACATGTGTTTCTCATGTTCAGTTCTCAAGGAACTTGAGCGAGGAAGCGATTCTTGTGTAAGGCAAGTCACATTGTCTCTCCTCATCTTTCATCGCAAGAAAAATATCCCGATAGTAAATAGGGACCGCCGCCACGCAATTGATTCAGCCGTACTATGTTTACTATGGGTGTTATACACTTCTGTAGGGGTCATTCCAACATTGACGTCTCATCCCGAAGAGGCAATCATTCCTGCTACTATTAACTTGCAAGGTGATTTATAAGGTATGCCTTTCGCGCACCACAGCAGCAGCTCACTGGGAACACGAGGTCTCCGCGTGGCTCCAGTCACTATCTGCCGTTTGGGGCGCGTTGTGCTTTGGCCAACGACGGCCGAGTTGGAGACACGATTCCGGATTTGGCTGTGGATGTGTTTGATTGGCCTGTTTGTGCGTGAGCCCTTCGATCGCAACCACGGGACACGGGGGACGATTTGAGATCGATGTATAGCCCGAGACCCGTCCCGCCATACTCCCTCCATCCATGACAGCAGCCGAGATCTGTGCGAGGTTTATTCGGGAACCCTGCACGATACCATACGAGTTGCAGCGAAGCGGAACCGTGTCCACCCATGGATTCGTATCTAGATACTCCTACAACAAAAGGCTACTTCTTGTCCTCGAAGGTCTGCATCATAAACCGTGGCGATACAAACCTAATCCCAAAGAAACTGTTTGAAAGCTTCAAATCAGCTGGGGATGACAGCCCTATGATCGAGGGCTCACACCGACCCGTGCTAGCTCAGTGGTATCTGCAACAGGTGGCAGCAGCTTATGCACTGTGGTCAGAGTCCTGGGATATTCACCGACTTGTATGGCGTCGACAAGATCTTTCGTGACGGTAATATTGTAGAATGTGGGCGCGGAACCAACCATAGCTATCCCGGGAACAGTCTTCTGTGCAAGAGGCTGTCTCCCAAAACGCTGCAGATGGCGATTATTAGACTGACAGGCAGCGTTCGCCCCTGCGATACGCTGCGGTTCGGGATTCTTCAGCCTTGTGTGTGCCTTTTGTCCTCCTGCATGACGAGTAGGATCCCGAAGTTCCGGTCGATCGTACAGACATGGGGTTCAGCACGCGAGTCCGTTCCGCAAATGGGGAAGGGAATGTCTTTTTGCTGACTAATGTAACGATTATGGGGAGCATGGCACTGGCGCATGGTAAGAAGCTTCGCGGAGAAATCAGCAACGCGGCAGCTACCTCCCCAGGGGCAATCGCCATTACCTCGTCCAGATAGTCAAAGATGTTGGAATATGTGGTTTGGGCCCCGCCTAAGTACCCATAATAGTCCTTATTTATGGCTTTGGTTCTGTTTACCATGCGGTCATCTGAGGTCGGTCACTTCTGGTGGCCAGTCTATCTTTGTGTCTGAGTGGTGGTCCATTTGTCCACTAGGGGTCACTAGTCTGTGCCCCAATTCCCTTCTCTTTCTATCATTCTATCAGAAAAACAGTCAGTCATTTTTGTCTTGTATTCCCCCATGGTATAGTATTTGCTGTTGAGAATCACTCAGCGGATGGATGCCTGGGGAAGAATGGGATGTCCGAAGAAAGTAGTGACATCTCGGAGGATGACGACAACATTGCAGGCATTATTTCGTTGATCGTCCAATCAGATCTTGACTGCGAGGATCGAGCGATATTAGCCATTCAATAAGGCTGTCCAACCAGACATATGCGGAAACCAAATCATGAAGGTATTAAAAGAAATATACAGAGCGGGAGTGGTGGGCGGCCGAAAATACAATAATGTACGATGCTATACGAGGTTTTCCAGGTGAAAGGCTGAACCAAATATCCTTAATAAGCTTATACCTGACAGGGTCCAACAGAGCACTACTTGGGAGCAACTGCGTCTCATACTTAAAGTGACGTTGACTCTGCGCTACTTTGTGGCAAACCAACGGGGGTCTACACGATTTAAGGTTAATCCGGGGACTCTGTGTTAGAATATAGGGTTGTGCAAGCATGCACAAGGTGATGCATGGGCAATTTGCCCCCCCCCCCCCATTGTTATTAGACGTTAGCTTATACCATTTGGCGCTTACTCCGAGTAGTTAAATAGATTAGTTTTCATGCATGTACACTATCCGTTTGCCCCCTGGAGGTCAAACGGAAATTATATTCTTCTTTTACTTGTGAATATTGCGAGCCTCTAGATTGGGTTTCAACACTCTGCTCAGCTGGCACAAGTCACAAATCCTCACGCTTATAAGTAAGCTCGAGAAAGAAGGCAAACTGCCACAAAGTTGTTAAACCACGATTAAAATTGGATCGTTTGTGTTGTATTACGTAATACACGCACCTTGTGGGTGCGACGCTATCGATGATCAGCTGTAGTGTTGCCGGGGACTTGGGCTAGGTTTTGCGACGGGCGCCAAGCGGTGGTTGAGCAACTCGAGCCATCGAATAAGAGCCGGATTAATCCTGGTTGTTGAAATTTTGGCCGTTCGATAAAAATCTTAACATGATGACACTTGTGGGTCCTAATATATTTTGCGTTAAAACTACGTAGTCCTGTATAGTAGCTTAGTAATATCAACCATTTTTGCTCGTGTTCACGGTGTACCGACGTATGCCCCCTCCTTTGCGTCAACACTGGTTAGTACACCACAAGATAGGGTAAGAATTATTTTGTATTAAACTCATATGAAATTTTTGAGAATCACACACTCCTGTTTCATTGCGGTCAAAATCATTCATTTTGCGCTTATTGTATACGTACAGTGTTGTATCGTACGCTAGTTGAGTTGTCACGATTACTTAGGATTTTCCTAAGGTGAACTCCTAATCTCATCCAAATACTAGGCTGAAAATCATACTATTATCTATATGAGAGAAAATAATGTGGACAATCGACGGAGATTTGCCTCACATACACTAATATTTACAAGTGTAAAACTCCCACCAACTGGTATGTCAAAAACCACAACCACACCTAAACTCTCGGATCATTTTCTGCAATGTTCCCAGTCATGCTTGCAACAGTGATACCTGTCTCTGCGGCAGTCATATCGATAGTTTGTATTGGAACATTGGTCGTCATTGTCGAGGATTTTATGTGAGTCTGCCGTTCTCCCCTCTAAACTTTATAGAGTTTCTGAACAGTGAGCTCGAGTCAAATACTCAAGAGTAAAGTCCACCTCTCTCATCAATAAATAATTGATTCCGAACGTGTCGCGTTTGCCCGATTCGTATTGAGCAGCAGTACGAGGGTTTTTCAAGTCTCTCCTGATCCTGATAGTCGATGCTATAAATTTCCTTTAACATCGGAGGAAGAGAGCTCTCATTATGTGTTCAGGTCTATATGCTTCAATAATTGCGGATTTCCGCAAGATTGGCACGGGAAAAACGTGACATAGCTATAATTTCGGGACAAGCTGTAGCACCAAATGAAGTACCGCCTGCGATAGCACCGATGGACATTATTCTTGTTGTACATTACGGCCCTCCATTGTATACAATTTTCCATGTGATACCTCCCGACAACTGCAAAGACGATGCCCGGTGTTCGTGAGGCCGTGGACGCGTCGAAGAGGACAAATTCCGGTCACCGACAACAAACTACATGTTTCTCATGTTCAGTTCTCGAGGAACTTAGGCAAAGAAGTGATTATTCTCGCGTAAATCAAGTCGCTTTCTATTTCTTTGTCCACTAATGTCATAGATATCCCATAATAAGGACTGTCTCTATGCAGGTGACTGAGCCTTACTATATACTATGGGCGCTATCCGCTTCTGTAGGGGCCAGTCGAAATTTGACGTCTCATACCGAAAAGGTAATCATTCCTTAGCATCCAGAAATTTCCTATTAAATTACAAGGTACCTAAATGTGGTTTTTAAGGTTTCCCTTTCGAGTCAATCAAATGTGATGATCTACCCTTCGCTCCAAAACCAAGCTGGCTCCCAGGGCCGCTTTTGTACACCCTCTATCCTTGTCAACGACCTGTATCACTTCACCACAAGTAATTGGGTTCAAGAAGCGTTTACTAACACTCTCTGTGCTCCCGAAACCAGTCAGACCATTCAGTGAGGACGCTGGATCAAGTACCGACCCAACTGTCCCGTTCAACAGATTCTTCTGTATGAAGGTCTCGAACTCATCTCTTTCGTCTCAAACTGCAACCATTTAGGGCCTGTCGAATTACTGCAGGGAGCAATTCCTTTTTGTGAGTTTGTTCCTGATGAGGCTGTCTAGCCCCACACTAGCCTCTTGTTGAGCTATGTGAAGTCGGTATGGGGACTTCCTATATAAAGTACGCGTGATGCAGTGCATCCCTCCCGTGAAAAATTATCAGTGCATGGAAATACTCCGCCCCGTGTGCTTGAGGCCTCTATGAATGCATTCTGGATGGGCGGGACGCGCGAAAAAATTCAATGAGATATACACCGTTAGAATGCGTGGAAGAGGCGAGAGTCGCCCTCTTGTTCCACATGAATTGAGTCACATTTATTATTTATTTTCTTCACTTTCTCAGAATCACTAAGGGGATGATGGGGAATGATGATCCAGCCTCGGAACAAGCTGCGGCCGTTCAGCCTAACATCATGTCACGAGGGTATGTTATCTCGAATGTTACAATCGTTTCTCCGAGATGTGGATACTCTATAGTGCGTTGATCTGAAACACCAAAAAAAAAAGCTACGGGCAGGAGACTACAAATGGATTCATATTAGATCAACAAAATTAATCCAACTGGTACATTGGTTGATATAGTTCCTATAGAGTACTTAATTGTATTATCCACGATATACTAACGGTTGTCATTAATATTCGAGTGGCATTGCAAAAAATATCCGAGTTATCACTGTAAACATCAGTATTGCATATATTTTCCATGCGATTTGAATTGACCAATACTAAAGCCTTAAAACACAGGAAATACTTTAGATCAACCCCTTGGAGAAGGTTTCCTCCAATACTGACGAAACAGCGCATCGTAATGCGAACCGTCATCGTTCAAACAAACAAATTTTCAACACTTGATATACCAAAAACAGTTTCTGAACCAAGATCTCTTGTTTCAATGCTGTTTCCTCGCTTTTTACATGTGCAAAGGAGTGTTTACTGCTAATTTTGCTGTTGACCATCAACGAAAGAAGTCTGGGGGTTTAACGATGGGGCGGGTAATTATCCGCTGATGGAAACAGCTTTAACGTTGGGCTCATCGCATCATTGATGCATGTGCCAGTTAATTTCCAACGGCGACTGTGGAAAGCTGTGGGGCCGAAACACTCCTCCGAACGCCGATACACGGGTATAAGATTTAAAGATATTTTAGGTACTTAGGCTTTCGTGATCTCCTCATCGTCAGGATCTATCTCCTATCTCTTCTATCGGTATTTATCTACGATGGGCGACAAAACGGGACAAAATTTGACCATTCTGCGGTTTCTTAATATGTCAGCCCTTAATGTCGGTGAGTTGCCAACCATTTACTTAGGCGGGATAGACTACTAATTATACTGCGTCGTGACTAGTCGCGGCAACCGCACTAGTTTTCTATGAGTGGTTTCTCATGAGCGACCAGGAGTTCACATACCTCGTCAAGTAACCTTAGCTCCTCATATCAGATTCACCGTTCTGAAGTCGACACACTAAACGTTGCAGGACACGCTTAACGATTGTCAAGATTTTGTACTTTCTAGCCCGATACCACGCCATGGTAGTCATGATAGTTAATACATACGGTATGTTTTGCCCAAACTGTAGATGAGTCGTTCTAATCGTATTTGACGATTTAGAGAGCACGCATGAAAATTTATCCTTAACTGTGCGCATAAGTTTGTTCATTTATGGTCGCTACTTACTCATACCTGCACCATTGCCTTTTTTTATCATAGGTGTATGCCTTTGTTCATAACGATTACTTTTGGACTAAATGTTCCCCGGAATTTCAGTTGTAATGCCGCAACTCTCTTTCAAACATGGTTTGCAGAACGTCTATCAAGCGTGGAAGCCTGATACTCACTCACTATAAATATATCAGGAGTCTTCCCATCTTAATACTGACAGTGGATATGCTTCTCGTCATTAGATTGTTTGCCGTTTATTGTAGAGACGCAAGGAGTGAGTGTGTTTCGATATGCATATGCTCGTGTATACTAACGGGTTGCTAGTGGGTACTTTCTTAATTTTCATTTATGTAGGTGAGTATTCAAAAAAGTAAGTCGGCTGCGTCCTAGTGAATCTTAATTTATGATGTTTAGCGGAATGTGGGGTGAGTTTTTCTGTGAAAGAGTGCTTGAATGAAAAACGATCATACATTAGACTATTATCACCACATTTGTTCTCTCATTAATAAAGTCACACGAAGGACAAAAGGAGCCCAGCCCTTTCCCAGAGATGATCTCGAAGTGTGTTTCTGCACGGTCACCGGACCCGCGGTGGAGCATCGCCTTCTTGTAAGTGTTTTTAAGACCATAGTGGCTGGGTTCTAAACTGTCGCAGTGGGATTTCATCGGCCTTTCAGGGTATTACCACGTTTTGACATTATGACAGTGATTTCTAACACTTCACAAACTCAAGCCATATATCTTGTGCTCACGCTATGGGCGATGCGCAAGGATTTAAATGTCAATAAAATGTCGCCTCTACTTTCAGTGATATGTCGGTGAGCATACCAAGGATAGTGTACATGATAGTTTGAAACACTACTTAGGGATGGCGCTGGATACTTTATTATGTGCGTAGCCGGTGTTTGTATCCCCTTGATAGCTTCTTACTTTGCAATTCTCCGCAGAATTTTAAGTGAGAATATTACCCCTTTATAACCTTATATTATTATACGACGCATCCTTTTTCCGCTAGTTCTCAACACTGGTAATGTTGCCTTCCACATAGTCGGAGCGGGTCTCTTGGGGGGTACCAGGGCGTCGTGCGTCTTTCCCATTCTCTTGCATCAGTCTCTGCCTGATCTACCAGCACGATCGCGGACAGATGGCTTGTTGCTTTGACCTCTATCGCGGTGAGTGCTTCTCTGTATCTATAATAAAAGCATATTCTAAGTCCTGTGGAAGGCTTGCAGATTGGTGCTCAATATCAGAGAAGTCTCCGTGGGGACAGTCACTACATCCAAACTTCCTGAAATTGACAACCATGGTTTTTGGATTCATTTTCAATGGGAGACGGGTTTGGGTTCAAGTGATCATCCTTAAATAATGGCAATAGAAAATATGTGTACATCCTGTTCTTTCAATTTTGATGTTCGCTAACTGCTATACTGTTGGTCAAGTGAAAAACTTATATGTTCACCTTAATCCAAGTTTTTGTCCGGATCGTCAAGTCGTATCACAATTGCCGAGGGTATAATCGTGCAGAGTCGTGTCACGGTCCGCTCTATTTTTTGGAAACTTAAAGATATCCATTGAATTTCAAGGAAGAACACTTAGAGTGGTGGCTCAGCGATTGGCCGCGATACCCTCACATACGGCCCAAAGACATAGGTCTAGCACAGCTCCCCGTACGAAAAAAACTGATTGACTAACTTACGTGAACGTTTTGCTCTAACGAGAGCCCTCAACCTGAGATGCTGGGTTCGCGGGGTGTGATTGTTCAATGCTGATTGCTTGGGGTTATTACCTCTCCCATCAGGAAATTGGAACATGACGCCTGAGTATCCTCTAGCAACACGGGCAAGGAGTTGGAATAGAGAGACCAGCTAATATACAGTCGAGACCTCGAGCAATCGGGCACAGACGGGTATCCTTATCTGGGGGCTACTCTCACGTATGTAGAGAACGGTACCTCTCCAAAAAGGATGATCGAAGTCAAACTCCTCCAGAATTTCTTGTCAATTTATAGAGGTATTCTTATCCTACTAATTAATTTACTTAACCATCGAATGGGTGGACTACTCCTGCCACCCTAATTTGAGGAATATCCTTAGTATCCTTGGTCAGATCTACAGTTGTGGACAAACAAACGCGACAATTTTTATATATCATGATTGAGGACTTTTAACGGAAGGCTAGTTTCAGGAATGGGCTCAGCGCCTCAAAATATGTTGCAAAACACTACTCCTTTAATTTCCCCCGACTATTTGATGTGGCCAAATTTTTACAAAAAACAACAAGTGTGCGTGCATCATCTAGCCTACAAAGACTCAGTGGGACTTTAAACATCATTGCCCTGAGGAATGACCATGCGCTCACCATGAGTTTTCATAATTTTGTGCCAGCGACCAATGACCCCATGTATGACCACTGCGCGTTTCCAAGTGATTCATGCTTACTGCAGAGGCCAAGGGCCGTTCTGTCAAGATTCAAAAAATATTAGCTATTGATTCATACTGGTCCCGCACGCTCATTTCCATCTATAGGGTTTGCCGAAGATAACGATCCAACAGGATTCGAAGCAGCCATGCCACAAGGAACAACACTTATACTTTAGTGGAACAGCATTGACAGAGATCCCAAAGTACGGACAAACCATGTCTGGTGTTACTCCCATACCTCCACTAATCGGTTATAACACAGCCAATTTCTCCATTTGGTACAGGTCCTAGCCGTGTCTTGGACCGCTACATTACATTACAAACTAATCCTTTCACTTCTGGTATCATCTTTTTTTATGAAATTCGGCTCTGGCAAGCCTTAACACTCCTGCAAGAGACATGATCGATGTCAATATATTGGTGATTGGTGTCACCTTTTTTTAATGGTTACGGCGATGATCAACCATTGGCTTTGCCACTTAAGTTGATGATTTACACCATATGCCCCAAGCACGGTAGTACTTTAGAAATGTGCCCGGATATATAGTTTATAGATGCGCGAATAATTCTTTAGAATATATAAATTTTACCATGCATTTTCAAAAAATTGAAAGGGAAACATATCTTCCACGAAATTTAGCCTCAGCGCTGCGTGCGTGAATTTATAAAGCTGCCTGGGCTCAATTAATAAATATGGATGTGAATGGCACGACCAGGGCATAAGTAACGACATAATTCTAGTTGATGGTGGGATGGTACCGAGCAGCAACATTAGGGGGTGTGTCCTATAGAGGTGCGTATTGCGGTATGCATTAACTTTGTTTTTTGACATTCCACTTGATCCCGGTATGAGGGGATGAGTTGAATATACGGTGCTCAGTATTATTCTGAGAGTTGTATCAGTGGCAATCATATGAAGTTGATGGTGCGAGAACGAGGTGCATTGTGTATGCGGGTTATTTGAATGTATTTCACAGCGCTTTGCTTAATGCCCATTCGAGATTCGATAATTGGGATATAAATATAATGGGGGGCTGTATAATCCGTCTAATAGCTATAGGGTAGATGGGAAGAGCCGGACACTTAGGAGTTTCATTGTCCATCAGATATCCGCCACCTACTCCGTCGGTATCCGGGCTGGAGTTGGAAATTGGATAGAACTCAGGTACACCGAAAACCGACGGATCACGGACCCCTAAGAGCAACATAGAACTGTTTCCGCTAGAAAGCTTATATGCGAATCCGCCCTGAGAAACAGCTTCTTGGATAACTGTATGAAATAAGACACTTAGTTGGGTTTAGATGATGCAGAAATGCCAATCCGAGCGTGCTAAACATAATACGAAGCAAAGGATACATGGAGGATATGAGACTTTACCATTCGCTGTTTTCCGAAGGAGGAAAAATAATCACGGGAGAGAAGAATTGACTGAAGAGATTAAATACTGAAGTATTCCCTACAGAAATTCGAGCTCTCACGAAGATGTAATCGGGCTAATGGGCATCACATACCATATCTACTCACCGACATCGATGGCCGCGTGGACCGAAGCAGAGACGATTGGTCATGAGACGCTCAACGAAGTACCAGTTTTATGAAGTGTTTGACTCGTTAGCTTCTGAAATTATTATTTGCTACGACGGAGATGATGTAGAAGGGGACATTTTTATTTTTATTGGGACTTCCTTCTCCCCAAAAATTTCTCGCTAACTTCGAAGCGACGGTGGCATATAACATTAGTTTCTTAGTTGGTGACTTATCCCTGCTTACAGTCAACCCTTTTGATCTACACCAGCATTTTGAATTCAGAGAAGTGGCCGATGCTCCATTACCTGAAACGGGAAGCCGCGAAGGGGCAAATTATTCACTAAATATTGGAACGATCCCTGTTGTACTACGGCGTCGCGAAGAACATAATGTTTCGAGCGACATGGTGTTTTCGAGTGCTTTTTTCAGGGGTCCGGCACATAGGGCTTCCAGTGTGTCAGTACACCAAAAGCTTAATGAAGTTGTCATGATTTTGCCAACTTGAATTCCGGTTCAATGTAATGTACTAATAGTATTTTCTTTTTTACGTCAACGAGATACGTTATAAGTCGTTGGTTTTGGATGATGATGATCGTTTCGGAAAAGGTATGTTTTACAGCGGCTGTAGACTTGGTTGCCATACCTCTATATTTATGCGCAACTGGGCAGGGGAAGATTAAAACAAACCTGGATAACTCACGCGGTGTGCCGAGGTTTAACTAAAAAAGAAGACGGACATTATAATAATGCAGCATTGCCAGACTTCTTCATTTGGTTAGGAAGTATCATTGATACTCATCTTTTCTTTTTCTAGCTAAAATACCAATATGATCTCCTCCAACAGCCGGAGTCTGTATTAGTGATTCAAGATATCGAATTCCCATTTGCTGGTACGCCTTTGAGCCCCCGTTGCCAGTCCGCCACCCTGCTATGAGCTATTCTACTCTACATATGCGGTAAAATTCAGTCAAATGCCACATGTGAGTAGTAACAGTTGGTAGCAGCACTAGGCTTGTTATGCTCATGAAAAACTTGAAAAGAACTGGGTAATTTTATCGAGCTATCCTCATGTATATACACCGTACTTCAAGACGTTACAATTACTTTACCCTTTCTCTTCTCTTGAATCAGAAGCTATTATATACACCAAGTTTCTTTTGAATTGAAAAGGATTGTGTTCATGCCGCAAAAATAGACCGTTCAAGTGAGTCCCACGCAGCATGATCTAATCCCCAAACAATACGACAAGCCGGATTATCGAGGTGAGGCTTCAAAAGATCCTTCTCTGGTCCCGCAAGTTCTCCGCCGGACTAAAACGCCACGTTATATACATACACATACACGGAATATGTATGCGGAAAAGGACGCACATTCACATACGTGACCAATGCGCTAGCAGCCTTCTCCAGATAGCCATCACCGATAGGGTCCAATTCGGGGGACACATTGTGAGGAGGTTTTGTGAGCGATTCCACCAACGTATGAACGATCCCATGAGTCTGTAATGCATGAAGCATCGGGGTAGACGTCGCTCTAGCAGAAATTCCTGTAGGTGATGTGGTGGTGATGCTGGGCACCGAAGCGAAATGGGGAGGTGCGTTGCTCGGGTACGTGTTAGAACGAGTACGGCGGGGAACGATCTGTGAGGAAGGAAACTCGGCGGCCATATAGCTCTGCCTGAGGAGCTGGTCGATGAGGAAGGCGATTCTGCTTCTTACTGTTACTTCAGGATCTGAAGAGTTTGATGAGGTCAATTGTGCAAGGTAGACATATGGTGGATGGTGGCGGAGCCCTTGGCGGACAAAACAGACGAGATTTGATGGGATGCGAGTTATGTAACGTACCCTGCAGACCTTTGTTTAAAAGGCTCCATGCGTTGATATCTCTGAGGCGTCTGACTCCACAGGCATTCTGAACGAGCGTCGCTACAAGGGTGGACGCCGCCCTAGCACGTGTTTGTTCGGACGGACGGTTCTCTGTGGAGCATTCTGGTATCAGGATGGAAAGCATCTGGGGGAGTGGGTCATATCTGATCACCTGAGTCGGAGCCAGGGTAAGCCATTGTAGGTGGTATGATTATGGGCATGGACGAACCTCGGCCTTAGCATCTGGATTATTCTCCACCACAGTGCCTATAATCCACAATGCTTGCCTTCGAACTGCGTCCGGTACTTCAGGGGATAATAGGCTGAGGAGTTCTGGATACATTTGAAGATGTTTTAGACCTTATATTCAATCAAGAAAGATGCATTTATATTCGTAGGATTAAGCTTGAAGTTAGATTGACTGACTATTGGCGTTGTCGATGTTCTCGACTAACTGGTTTGAGAATAAGAAAATTTGTCATAAATCATACAAATTTTACGCACCAACCGCATGTCATGCAGCGCGGCAACACGGGTTTCTACATCGTGTTTTTCATCCTTGCCTCTAGCCATTGATTCCTATAACAAATAACACAAGTCGAATGATCCCAGCGACTACGAATAGCAAAGATTGAAAAGTAGCATACCCTCATAACAACCGCATCAGGTTTCCCAAGAATTTTTTCTATTTCATGAGGTTTCAGTCGTGGGTGTGAACTTTCATGGCAAGTGCGATTGCTTTGTGTCGCTAAGAGGGAACAGACCGGTGGTATGGGATCAATACTTGGATTTTCTGTGTCAGGCTCATTCATGGAGTTAATATAAGGGTTATAGACACATCGGTTTTTAATATTTTTCCTTTATGAAGACAAAGGGGAACAACAATTTAAGCCGGTTGGTTTGAGCTTAGGTAAACATTTACATTGTTACATAATCAGTTACGTTTCTCATGACGACCATTATCTGCTCAAGTTGGCAACGTGTTATGACTACCCAGGGCATGTTATTATTATAGGTAACCTGGTCGACCATGACACTGGTTTGTTAGTGAGGCTTGTCCTGGAGTGATGGAGGGGCTAAATTCACATTGCAGGCATTATACGCTGACGTTAGGATTTCATATCGCTCTGCTCGTGAGCATAATGTTGACAATTTTATAGGATAATTTTTTTAAATTTACTGACACGTTATTGATTATGGATGCACCTAGTTTTCCTCTATTATTTACACCTGTCGGGTCACAAAATGAGAGTATTTTTTTGTGGTTCTGATAACCTCAGGGATCAGGGTTGCGGCCGCTCAGGATTAGTCCCCAGTGCTTATGCTATGTAAAACAACGTCGCGTCTGGATCTCACCCCACCGGGTATAGATCACTGTGAATTTAGATTAGAAGTCCATCCGCTGCAATCTCACATCATAAGTGAAGAATCAGTGTTCACTGGTGAGTTAGATATTCAACTGCCTAGGCATTGGCGTATGACTTAATTCACTCTACTCACTGAATATGCTGTTGAAATTTTCATGGTATTTTTATGACGCCTTATTTGCCTTATTTTTCTGGCTATTTGTAGGCAAGATTACTGACACGTCCTTTACTAATCTCTAGATTGGGTCCCATTTGATTCACACACGTCCATTTCCATTTCAAGAACGTTTTCCCAAAAGACCTTATGGATGCCGAGTATGTACTAGGCCATCCCACAGCCGTAACATTAAGGTTTCAGGTTATAGTAAGTTTGTCCTTTTGTAGTGCAGGCTTTAGCATATGATTTTGAATTCACTCTACTCGCTGAATATGCTGTTGACAACTTCATGGCATTTAATTTTTATGACACCAATTTCCAAATTAATAGGTCATTATGCTGATTTTATTCGTGTTGTTGTGCCAGTTTTTATAGATCACTCCCGACTCTTAGTACAATCCTGCAACTTCTCTTTATCCACATCAGCAAGGCGATAAGAAGAGCCTTGTTGGTCCTTGGGAAGCAGGTATGATGTCGATATCCATGCCTTCCGATATTTATGTCACAGATCACTGGTTATGTATGTGACTATAATTCACACACCATGTCGGTCGCATTTAATTGCCTCAAGTAGAATTTGTAATAATCTCATCGTCACGTCTACCTTCCAGTGAACACGAGCAGATACCTTGTTACTGGGTAGGCGTGTTCCGGCCGGCATGAAGACTCACCTTCATAATATGGCAATATCTCTACTCCCCGACCCAGTTTTTTGCCGTACAACTCGCGCATTTAATTATTTGAACAACTACAATACCGATCATGTGCTGATTTAAGTGCCTACAACGCATGTGCCACTACCACTTGTCGGGAACACACTACACACCCACTTGCGCCAGGCAAGTAAGATCTCATGTCAAGACATCTTAAACGTTACAGATTACGACGTCCTGTCACTTTCACATGTGAGACCAGCCACCCTCTTCCAGTGTTGCTCATGATCAGCCCATTTTTCCCACATTTGGCTTGACATCTCTTTACGAGTCGATGATGGATGCAGTTATGATGTTCTAAATCCGAAATTACAGTTGATGCAGATATTAACAGCGGCGTCTGTTGTGTTGTTCCTGAATTCACTGATCGTGACCCTTTTTCATCCCCTGCTTATCTTTCCCCTTGCATGCCCATGTATGTCTTACTGTCACCTTAACTACCTTAATACTGATATGATAACATCAGGTTCTTATGTAACTGCGTCGTCCGTTGTACCGGTAAACATTAATATCATGAGTCAGCAAATTACATGTTCCTGAGCGGCGGGAGTATTCTCACCTAAGGAACAACAATTGAGTGTCACGTTGTCCTGTCCGCCAGAAATCCCCCTGCAATACGACATTCTACCTGACTAGCATTGGCACATTCGACTCAATCCTGCTTGCGTGGCTCATCTCAAAATGGAGTCAGTGTACGTGACAGCCCGTTCAAGATGTTGGAGAGGCACAGACGTCTTCTTTCCCCTTATATTATACGATGGAAGAAACAGATTGCATTGGTTAGCGAAGACAGAGGTGGGATTCTCCATAACAGAAGTTTTCAGGGATATAATTGCCGTAGTCCGTTTGTAATCATGTGTACACTACACTATCTCACGCGCAGTCGCTATCTGCATTACGCAGTATATCATTTACCCATCCATGGTGAGCTCACAATTTATTTCAAATTTCACTTTCTCAACATACCTTTTTTTCAAGAATTGATGGCTATAATCTGAACTCAAAAACTGAACCGAAGTCAGACCATCTTGAGGCACCAGAATTTCAAAATCCCCCTTGGGTTCGTCACCTATTATTATGGATCAATCCCTACCTTGTGGCATCCCGTCTCGCTCCAGTTCGATATCAATCTTGCTGGAAGTTGCTTTTTGAATACATCACAAACTGTAAATTAACATCTCACTCACGTTCTTATGTTTAGAATTTTCGCTTTAAATGATCATGTGACCATACGATGCGACCCCTTCCCCCAAACTATGCTGTGTCTAAAGTCAATTTTGGAACATGAGCGCTGCATACCCTTTGTGGCGTACATTCGCGTACCTGGATTGTCATTAGCATCGATTTCCTATTAACATCTTCATTACTGACATATTTCCAATACTTTTGGCGTTTCCTGACGAACAAAGATGACTTTTTGTTGCTTTGATTGGTTTGGCCGACGTGATCTGACACAAGTCGATGTTCTGGCCTTTACGGCATTATTCACCCACTCCCCTGGATTTCAACATCCTTGTTCAAATAATCTATCCACCCAACCGGAGGAAGATAGACACGCCCTTGGCAGGCGGAAGCAACTGCTGAGGACAAACCTGCTGTTCCTTTGCCGTAGATCGACGAATCTCTTATGCTCGCCATCTCCCGGCGGATCTCCTCTTGGACGCCTCCTGATGTATTAATATCATTCTCTGCAGCCAACCTATCTAATAATAGGACCTGAGTAGTTGGGAATTGCAAATCAACTCGAGATAGGTCGGAGTCGGTCTTCTTATTCGGATTTCTTGGTAAGTTCAACCACTACTAGCGATTAAGAGCCTTTTTAGTAATTGCGTCAGGCTGATCACTCAGGCGATCTCGATATTTGGCTTTGAACGTCATCAAACTATAAAAAATTAATATTTTAATACTACATAACACGCCACGGCTCCAGTCGCGTCTTTCAATCATTCAGCATGAGATGTTCTGGTGCCAAGTTGGCTAAGACCCCTGAAAATCCCTATTACGACCCAGGTACCAATCTGGGTCTCAAACTGGCCCTTATGAGGAAGCGCTCAAAATCATAGAAGGTTGGATTTGTCTGGGTCTTGGGCAGGAGAATGTATTCTTGTCTGACACATTGTTCTTACCTGAGGTATCAAGATTACAATACAGCCTGAAGTAGCTCACCTCAGTAATGAAAGACTACCACTGAAAACCACTTACATTTCAATATTTTTTACATTACAATGTTTCCAGTGCAAAATTTCCAGTTATAGTGGCCCGAAAAAAAATAGGAGAACACTGTGAGCTCCGGAGGCTTGATCAAAGTCCGGCCGAAATTTCACAAATTTTGCCATGCCAGAGCTAATCCAGGAAAAAAAGTCAAATCACACCATTTCCGTCCTAGTCGCAAGGTCAAAATCGGTGACTGAGAGATCCGGTCTTTGTGGGTATTTTTAGGGATCCTGGATTGCTGCAATTGGGAGCTGTTTGATATGTTTTCATTATCATCTAGCCTCAACTTACTTCGAAGTCTTGCTTGTTTTCAACAGATAGCAGTTGGTTATAGTATTTTATCTACTAGCTCAATATTATACACCTGTGGATTGTCATGTAAGCAAGTGGTAATTCATTCCCATGTTCTAAACAAATAAGTAGAGACGGGGTTAATATAAGGTCCTCGCGATCGTCCAGTGTATCATCATCAGACCTATGGCCTTTGATAATACCCGACACATTATAGTGATTCAGATTGATCACCTTTCACCATAATCATTCAGCGTATTGCTATGGCCTTCAACAATACTCGACATATTGTAGGATCACAGGTTATTGCCTCTGACCAGGTTTGCCACAGTGCAGAAAGCATTCATTCCAGAGGTGACTGACTCCCATATTATGCCATTACGTTGTTATCAGCATCTACTATAATGTGGACCCAAGGAAACTGGAGATCAAGAAAGTTCACTCAGCTTCCACAAAGGATCCTAAGACTTTCCAGGCAGGCCTTTTCCGGTGATTCCAGCTTGAATAGCAGTCACGTGTGACAACTAGCACCCATCCAATGAGAATTTGACCGCAATCAAACAAAACTGTGATTTCCGAGGTTTCCATCTATTTTGTTATTTTTAATTTAGAATAATACTTACTGGTACTAACCAGGACCGGCTCGGGCTCAAGCCGGTTTTACCCGAAGCGGGACGTAGCCCAAGCCGCCGGCAGCACTACCATGATTTTCGGTTGCGGTCATACTATGTGACCTGCGAACCCTACTAAGCCTACTTAGAGCAGTTCTGCAAACCGCAACATAATTCTTCCTTCTTTAACACTATCCCTCCTTCAACTTGAATAAATGAGACTGCTAATGATGTAGTGGTCCTCTTTATTTTTGCAAGAATTGAAACAATATGCCAGCCTGGACTACTAAAAATTATGATATCGTGCACTTATTGGGTGCAGCACTTCCGATAAAATTGCTGTTCGGGGCTCTGATTCTTCTGACATCACACTTCGGGGTAAGATTATAATATAATGTACAGGCTGAAACCCATCTGAACACGGAAAGCGTCTACCAAGTTCAGGCTCAAATTCTTGTTGAGACTTTGCAGTAAGGAGGAAGTGCCGAAGTCGCCAGTTAGAAGCTTCCTTTCTGTAGTCCGGGTAGGCAGGTGGGCTTCTCCGCTACACAACTCTAGGAAAATGCCGATGTGTGTTTGCGGCCGCTTCGGTTGCCTGTGTGACGTTCGGGGGCTTGTGAGCTTCTCTACGCCACAGAACGGTCCCCCTTGTGCGGTTGCCACGTATCGTCGTGATTTCCAATGCGTGAAATTTCTATCATCGGAGGTGTAAGCCGGTAGGCTCCGGGCACCTCTCCTGTAATATACTGGACTGGTTAGCGGGAGGGGCTCATGTTGAAGAACTAGAACTAACGGATAAGCGATCAGGTGTTCTGAGCCTTCTCGTACATTGTGACATGCTATATCAGTCTAAGTAGCAGGAGAAAATCTGCAGTCCAAAGACAGCAGCCCAAGACAACCATGTGATAATGACAAGGCCAGAGTGTGTGTACTTGCTTGACACTTTGATAGTTTGACAGCTTTTCCCTGAGACGTTCGATAGATAGAAGTCATCAATATACATGCAGCCCTTGCCTATGACGTTGCCTTGCTTCCACTGCGGAATTCCCTGAGTGGTGTGACTGCCTTTCCACTGGTTTCCAGTAACGTTTTTATGGCTCCTTTCCACGAGAACCAACATTTATAGACAGGGGGGCAGCTAGAACCAATGAGTACAACCGGCCTTCCCAAGTGTGCTAAATTATCGCGCCCAATATACATTTGGGAGGTATTATGGACGATGCACACGGTATGTGCATATAGGGGTTAGCTTTATTGCCAAATAACAGGGAGCGCGGGTTAAGTGAAGTCAGCCGATACTTATTTTTTCACATCCAGCCTAGTCAAGACTACCAAAATTAGCATTCGACTAACTAGGTCGTGGTGAGCCGCCTATACGAGGATGTAATGCCTTTGCAGATTTAGTTTCATGCGACGATTTGCGAAAAGGTTTACATTGGCTTCGAACATCTTATGAAAAGACCGCGCCAAGATAGAGAATGGTTCTTCCAACAAACCACCGAACTAACTGTCATAATATGCTTTGACCAGTAGGGAGGGTTAGCGGGGCTATTGTTTTTCCTGTGCCTAACGTCCTCATTTACTCCTGCCATTGTCTCTTCTATACCCATTCGAAAAATCGATTCTAATCTTGACGTAGAACTTACTCACGAAACTCAAGCAAATTAGAGATAACAACCCGAACGTTTTTGGGGACAAGGTTAAGTCTCCGCTTCAGTCCAGGCCTGGACGGTCAGCCAATCACGCCACGCACCTTAGACACGTTTGCCCCCTTGCTATTCTGGATCTTCATTCGGCTACGAACCAAAATGCACCGGGCTTTCTACCTGGTTTTGGCTCGCGAACGGTGCCGTTCTGCAAATATACGGGCTCTGCCAAGTAAAACATCCACGGCCACTGGATGAGAATAATGATTACTTACTAGCACCTGTACAGATTGCTTGCCGTGTCGTCGATAAAATTGACGTCCTGGTACCCACGTAAATCTAAGCATGGTAACAAGTTTGGTTATTCATTGGCAGTATGGCATTCCCAACCGTGTCGTGTCCCTCGAAACTCTTTGTGCCAACAGTTTTGGAGCCTCCCGTCGGATCAAACAGAGATACAAGTGAACTGTCAGTATCGGTTGCGATGCTACCAACCCTTGTTACCTTGGTTGTCTCATATAATAGCTAGCGGATCCGCTAGCTATAAACTGTCTAGTCCTTCGTGAATCCTGACAGCGCTTGTTTCTGATTCACCTTTCTTTTGAAATGTTGACATTGCCCAAGTTTGTGATGGCCCGAGTATTTTCAGGATTTGGCTACGTACTAGTAAGTATTAACGGACGGCTCTGGTATGGTTATGCTTGAAAACTTGTAGTGGGATTTTTATTTCACATTGTGTGCTCTATCCCAAGCACTTGATCTTTGGATGCTTCGTACAAACCGCCTTTGAACACCCTCGATTCTGCACCGACTTTTGTCACGATGGCCACAAATGTTCCATAATCAATTATGTATTTCATAGGACGAGAAGTTAGGGGTGTGGCCACGGGCCGTCACTGTCAACCTTCTTTGACAGTATTCTTTCACTGAGCCAGATCTTGATCAGCCTTATCAAGCATGTGTTATCCTCTTCATCGCGACAGGTGGAGAATGGAGATCACGACACGTTGTTCTTTTGAAGGCCTGTCAATACAAGAAGAGAGAATATTCAGTACTCATGATATCGGCTCACAGCTGATTCGATTTCGGACGGTCTTGCTCCCCGGATGGATCGTGTGCGTCGGGGGTAGGCAGTGGAGTATAGCCTAACTGTTGTATCTGTTATATTACCAGTCGCGTGAGCATCACTTGTTTCCTCCGCTCCGACAAGACATCGCCTCGTTGCAATTTCCTCCCGGAATCAAATTAATGAAACCGCATTTAATTTCCCATCCTTTACCCGCATTGCCTTCTAACCTTCCCATGTGTCTTCTTTTCTTTGATTATGTATGTACTCGATGAAATCACGACGCCCAGAATGACTGGCTTCTTGGGTGATTGTTATGTTGACAGAAGCGTCCTCATAATATTGGTTTACCCCTCCGTATCGGCATGAGTTTCAATGGTAGTCACGGTTGCGCAGACGATTGTAGAAGCTCCTTGTTCTTATGCGCTGAATGAAGATCTTGTGGCTTCTTTTAAACTCAGAAGGTCGGAAAGGGTGCCGACGTTGGGAAGTAAATGGACTAGGGTTTTGTATTGTTTTGAATTATATACCCTTGAAGGTCTGACTTTGCTTAAATAAGTCAAGTCACAGCCGGGTTCTGGATTGGCGTCGGTGGTTCTTACCACGAAATAGACATTCAAGACAGAAGCTCGTCGCTTCCGATCAGTTCCTGATTGCAGTACACTTATATTTGGCGCCGCGCCATTAGATGGGATTCGCCCTTTCATCTCTTCACGAATCACTCTGCTGGGACGTATTTAGGATAAGGCAGCCATTCCTGAGATCACTACTCTTCATTTGAGGCTTTGGTGCTGGTGTTGCCATTCACACTCTGGAGATGAATCGAACCACCCACGACGGATTCCTAATTTCCGCAGCACTCAGCCTGACAGCTGCTACACTCAGGTTTGCTGACCCTGAATAATTGGACCTCGACAATCACTCAATTTGAAGTGTCCCGGGGTGCTATCCACCGTTCAATAGAGCAATGAGAAAAACGTTGCTGGGCGCCAACGCTTGAATGGCAACGAGCACCTGAGCGTTATGAACCGGCTTATCTTTACGAACATTAATGAAGTGAAGAGACGTGTAGCAGAAGCGAGAAGCTGGTGGTTTAGCGTTTACGTACATCCCAGCGAGAAGACACGCTCCCGGAAGAATGAAATTGAGCACTATCAACGAGTTTCATAAGGGAAAATCGTCGAGATAAGCAAGCAATGGGCTGAATGAAGAAGGCTACCAGGCAAATTCAGAACTCAGAAGCTGCTGCCACCACGTCAAAGGACACGAGGAATAGAAAGGGGAGAAGAGAAGCACACCAGTCACCTCAGTATGTAAGTATGTCTATGCCATCGTGATCCATCAACGCGGATTTCGACTTGGTGGCGTAGGGTTTCTACCCGGTGATTGACGGCGGCCTTCAAGTCCAGGAAAATGGTCGAGTTTCATTAACAGACCGACAGCGGAAAAATTAAGCTTCAAAGTTCCTTGGAAGACTTGAGTTGGCATTGTTGTGATATGAGGCGGGTCAAGGTTAGCTTTAGGCGCTAACTAACACCATTGGAAGATGCCTAAGTGTAAGAAGTTATGAGGACAGCAGCAGTCAAGTAATCCTTGTTCAGTTATGGCAACTTGAGCCCAACAAGTTCCCATTCTGAAGAGAGCGCACTTCATCTCCGTCCATTTAAATAGAAAGCGTTCTCCGAGGCCGAATGGGTGTTGCATATAGCCGTTGAGAACACACGGAGTGTAGTTACTCCTTTCGTCCCAGAGACCGATATTTTGTGTTATTATTCACTCTGTGTGTACATGCAAACGACAATAGATTAATCATGCTAGGTGAGGGACTTTGTCGTGCAGGAAAAAAATAATTAATCCCCATGTTTCCGAGCATGTGATCCGCGACTGAGCACTAAGCGACGGACGGCATGCACACGAGGCCAAGGATCTCACCGCCGAAATGCCGAACATTAACACTCGACCTGCCTCCAGAGTTAAGAACGTTGGATCCAGGACCTGGGTCCCACACGGGTACTTATGCAGGCCGCTCTGATCAATTCATTCATACTGTGCGCATCATCGCCACTGGTCGTTAACGTTATACATCCCTTTTCTATTTAATTCACGTGAGCTGACGTGGCTGACAGAAGCTCACCACTTGTGGGAGATCTTAAAGGCATACAGCTCTGACCAGGTACTCTGGAATAAAAAGAAAAAGCGGTGTATCATAGATGCAACCGAGTATATTTGCCACGTATCTACCCTTTCCCATCAGCACCCGCGCACTTGCCTACCCGCGGCCACTCGTTAAATCAGATTGTTCTTTTAGAAAATCCTGCACGACGACCACATTTGCAGGGTCCAGAACGGAGGGATTGGAGTGCTGCCGACAACAGACCAGACCGCCTCCTATCTGTGTCGTGTTAAAGAAGCGACCTGCGGTTAACACAACACCGTCGCCATTTCAGAGTGGGCGCCGCCCTGCGTGGACGTAACCGCGCCTTCATTTCGTCTGTTTTGTCTGAACAGAAAATTCCAATAAACTCTCCGTTGACACTGAATGTATATATGTATGTAAGGAAAAAGTCTAGATGTGAACAAAATTGATTATGCGATCCTGCTATTGAATTTCAGATTAAAATGATGGAATAAGGCGGGGATCTGCTGGTGGGCAGCTAATTAGGAGACGGGCTGGACGATTCGAATAAACAGGTACCGGCCTGCGTAAGTGGATTGAGGTTTGACTTATGGGAAGCTCTTATTAGATAATTATTGCATGATTATGATGCATACGCACCGCAGTGGGAGCTGATCCTTTACCCCTTCATACTGTGCAAAGGGGGTTTTAGCTGACAACCCCTTAACCCATAGGGGTGTGTGATGGGCCCATGGGTCTGTGATTAAATCTTGGTTCGACGGCTGCTGACTCCTGCAGGGCAATGCCCAACTCCTGAGCGTGCTCTGGGATCATCCTGGAGCAAACCACGCATTGCACATTTCTTAGTTACTCTAGTTCTACTGGTCAATCACGTCATTCTTACATCAACACAGCGCTGATGGCATCCCTGTGTGTCTTCCGGCAGTAAATTGTTTGTGGTTGATGTTTGTTGTAGTACTCTTGACGTGAACCGCGTATTTTGACTAGACCACTCCTATGTAGCAGCTCAACCAGTAATAATTAATCCGCGGTGTACTTAGTCGACAGCGATGCACTACTCGCTAATATGGTTTCAGGTTGCTCTGACCGGTATCAGTGTATTACCCGCTCTATCCTTATATATACGTTTATCATACACAGTGTGCCATTTCCTTGGGTGGTGACATTTCATTTCATTACATGCCAGACGGCACGCTTATATCACGTCGTACGTATCCCTGCATCTACGTTCATTATATGCCAGCGTTCAAGCCCGAGGAGTGCATGTGCTGCCGATACGGGCCATGACTAACCAGCCTGCGGGGCTATTAATGTCGCACTGGGACCCATTGACGTTTCCTGTGCTACTGGTACTACGATCACATTGTGTCATGGCCGTCATCTTTCATGTGTTCGGACATGGCGGTCGAGAATCAGGGGTTGGGAAAGTTAGCGTCTCCAATGCGGGAGCTTGGGGATTGCCATGTACAACCGGGAGCTGCGCGAGTAGCGGAAGGAGAGCCCACACCTCGAGCTCTTGAGGCACCCTTAGGCTGATCATGAGACATATAAGCCGAAGTCGATACGTTGCTAGGTTGAAGGAGATGTCGGCTAAACACGGCGTGCGGAATGGGAAATACCGTCATCGATTATTTGCCATAAAAATAGACAGACAATAGAGGGGGCACTGGCTGATGACTTGCCTCCCGTAAATATGTAACGAACAGATTCTCAAGTGACTATCTGACGAAGGAAGAACAGGCAATGTTTGGGTTGGACGAACTAAAATAATAAATGGCGCCCGCCCATCGCTCACTTCGGGCATGGCATGATCCGGTGTTACAGGACTATAAAAAAAAATTCTTGGACCCAAAAAAAAAAAAAAGGTAAACGGCACGCGCCCATCTCGCGCTTCGGTCGTGATCCGGTACTGGTGATTGCATGCGCAAAGGTACGTCATAACGTTAATGATACTGTGCAGCGCAAACAGGACCGTGGGCACGAGTGCACGGGAGCGATGAGAACGAGATTTCCTTAGTAGAACTTTCGGCGAAGAGTGACTCCTAATGCGGTGAAGGCGCCAGAGTCATGCCCTGATTCATGGGTGGATGATGTGAGAACCACTGTTGCTGCTGATAAGTGACGTACCTCCTGGCGGCGTGCGACGTGTCCGTGTGTGCCGGTGCCAATTGGTGTATTGTATATGGCCGTGTTGGACAGGAAGCGAAACTTAAGCTCAAGCTGCTATTGAGCTCGCTTTGATGACGCTGTGTTGGACGAGATTTTTTGGTCGCTTTCCCAGGTGGTAAACATGTATGCTGGTACTTTTAACTTTAATTGGGAGTGACGTCAGCGCATTTCAATGACGTCGTATCGAAGGCAACAGGTGGTCAAGACCCCGGAAATAACAAGACGCAGTCGGTCACAATCAAAGCGACATATACAAAAGCTTCCGCCACCCGGTGACAGAAAGTGACATCGGCAAGAAGAGACAAGGATTCTAATTTCGGGTATCACACGCCTGTGACAGGAGAAATCCATTACCCCAAATTCCCTCGATCATATATCATATCGATTAAGCGCCGAGATCGTGGGTCTGATACCTATTCAGGGCATTTCGCGCTTTTGGTCATTTTTGGGTTATAACTATGTAATCCTATTATTAATATTTTTTTTTTGAATCTCAATTTTTGGAGTTGGAGCGTTCGATCGGGTATAAAGGAGGATGCCAGCCAAAGTAGTTCAACTCGAATAGTCACTCCCCGTTGCCAATTGCCCATGTCCCGCTCACACTCCCTCCCATCTGCCTCTTCAGGCAGCCAGGCTTCCTCTCCACCCCAGTCACCCATCTACCCAACAACTCCTCCCCCCCACTCCAATCATCCATACGTTCCTCACTCCAAAGAGCTGTCACTCATGCGCATTCCAGGTATGTAGCTGTGTTTCACGTCTCTCATCCTGTATGAAACTAACCACAACCGTAGACATCACGTCCTCCACACTCCTCCCAAGGCCGCCCTCATTCCCCATTCCACCCACAGGACACGATCTCATGCTCATGTTTCCATCTCCACCACCACCACCAGCGGAGTACACAGGCACGAGTGCGTGGTTTGGGAGGGAAGAGCGGGAGTTTTTCAAAGAGGGAAATTATGCCGCCGATGTGGGCAGAGAGCTTTATGACAGCAGCGAGCGGCGACGGAGAAGTTTGAGTGAAGAAGACCAGCACATGCATTTGCTAGCCCCACCCCCGCCGCCGCCGCCGTCTCAATCGCCACACCCACAACCCTGTCCCCAACCCCAACCCCAACCCATCCCTACCCCCCAACAGCAGCAACAACAACAACAACCTCCCCCCCAGCTGCCACACGGCACTCGCCGCCGGGCAGGAAAATACACAAAACGCGTGTTTGTAAGCAACCCGCCCGTCTACCCTCCTCACCCATCTGCGCCCTTCCCCCCCTCCGAAATGCCGCCCCCGCCACAACAGCCCGGATATCCGTATCCACAGGCGACGCCGCAGTCGCAGACCCCGCATGCTCAGGCGTGGGGACGATAGTGGTGGTGGTGTTCTCTGTTGTGAAGGGGCGTTTCTACCTCAGGATGAAGAAGGGCGTTGAAGGAAGATGGGGGGTCCCCGCTGATGTGGGGTTCGCCCGCCTCTTTGCATCAATACATCCGTACATTTGCGCACATGCATACATGCGTTTCCTCGCATCTCCCTGGCCACTCGGTGCACTCGACACATTCGCTGTATCTATACCGTCATGTCCTCAGAATCGCAATGTATACTTCTGTTCATCCTGTCCGACATGATCCTCGTTTTCCACTTCGATGTCCCGGCCAACCAATGCACCGACGTCCCAATGTGACCGTTTTTTTTTTGTGATTAATAGCATATGCATATAGAAATATACTCTAATTTCAGCCAAGTCGGCTTATGGGATATTTTGGATATATTCACTGTGTATTGTGTTTCCTCGTTTTCTGAGAAAAAAGAAGATATTCGATGCTGTGAACTTGGAGCGCGTATAAACAGCTCAACTTAAGGGGAAATAAATGTAAAGAGGGTATATACACTTTCAAGAGCATACAGTATATACTTTGCAAGATCACTGTACAGTTTTCAAGGGCATATGCCCATATGCACTCCAAAAAAATTTTAGACAGATCCGCACAAAAAGGACAACAGCTAAACAGTTTTCGAGCACAGGATATTACAACTGTTACTGTCAATTACAAAAGTGCCAAGTAAAGGGCTCAACGTGCCTGGGACACAATTGCGTCGACACTTGCACTGCATTTACACCGCACACCGCCGCCGGCCCCGTATAATTAAATTTTTCGCACTGTCGGGATTCAACCAGCTGTCAGTGCTATTTGCGAGTTCCTACAATGTCTGGTTTAGTCTTTTTGTTTGATGCCTGTTTATGATTTTAAATGGATCCATGAATGCCCGATTACCTTGCTTAATTAATGGCCCCTTACTTTGTGACGATACGCCTTTATAGCTGTATATTTTTCATCTGCAACCACACCTTTGCTTTGTTGTTTCATACGTCGGTGGAGTAGCTCTCAGTGTACAAGAAATACCATGCATGAGTGATTTATACAAAATTTCTCCAATTAACCTCGGATTCCGGTCATGTGAGTAACTTTTTATTTTTTATTTTTTATTTTTTTAATACAATTATATACCGCGTCGCATAACTAAGATACATAGCGGTTGGGAGAAAAGTACCCTAATGTCATGTGAGTAACTTGGAAGTAACTGTTTGTATATTCAATTAATAGGAAGCAGAAACCTTTTCTTGATATACTTATCCATGTCATATTACTTACTCGTAATTAAAATGGAAGTCTAGCCTCCTCCTATATAATCTTTGATCACTCGACCATCTAGTACTTGTCACGAGGGAATCGAGTTCCTGGGATTCATATATATCCGCGCAATTCAAGAGATCCCTGCCGTTCCATGCGTAGCGAATACAGGTTGAGGGCAAAGCTGAGGGAGTGATCGCTTATTGATGCGAGAATACAAATAGCACGTCGGATCCGTGTCAAGGCTCTGGAAGATATGCTGTGGTCGCACCTTTTACACCGCAAATGGCATTCAAATACCCTATGTGCAACACCTCTTCAACCGCTTGGTCCCATTCGCCATACACCGGTGGCAGTGTAAGGAATCCCTAGCTGCCAACTTCCAATGCCAAGCACCTTATCATACAGGCCATACCCCTCTGTCACCGCACCGCATCATAAGCCACTCTCTTCATTATCCCCGGCCTGCTAAAGAGCCGACAAGTCAGCTCCCTCCAGAGGCATCTCCGCCGCATCATTCGACACTCTCCATTATTCCCGGCTTGCCAAACGGCGGATATGTCAGTGTTTCGCTTCGTAAGTCACCTCGTGCCTTCAGGCTCCACTGCCCTCGAAAAGATGTGCATTGCTCTCCCGCGGTCCCTTCTGCAAAACTTAACAACTCAGGTCGATTCAGGGAGATGTTTGATCTTATTGCAGATGATGGATGATTATACACTCAATGGAGTTAGGCTCACGCCCCCTAACCCGATTCTTTCCTTGTCCCCTTTTCTCCATCACCTCGCATATTAAACTCTACACGACGAATATACTCAATGTGTCTCGTCCCCCCACACAACCAATGCAAAGAAATCACAAGTGTTCCACTATAAAAGTTTATTACTGCCTGTATCGTCTTACATTGGGTTAAGAACTAGATCGATCGTTTACGCAACAGCAAGCTCCCCATCTGCAAGAATAAATCACGCACGCGACTGCTCGGTTGGAGGCATGCGTATGGACTATACATGCACCTATGGGCATCTACACAAACGCGGACTTGTATAGGGCATAATAAGAGGTGGTTGTTTATTTTGTACGCCGACTTGCTTCAGAGTCAAATCGGCTAAAACATTATATAAATGGCCCTTAGCCTCAGATCACGGGTATGAAACATGGAAATATGAGGGTTTTTTTCTTCTTTTGTATCCATTTTCAGCTGTTAGGACGTGTCCGGAGCATATATATTGATCGAACTTGTTTATCCTGTGATTAATTATGATGTATCGCCTTGATACAATCTGTCCACTGAGACTCCTTCTCGCTTCATTGGTTCCTCCAGTTTTTCCGAGGATATTTAAAAGAAAAGAAGTCATTGAAGGGCTTATCATTGTATCTGGTGTCTTGGGTGATATATATAAGTAACCGGCAAAAGAAGGGGAAAGGGGCAGAGAAAGATGAGCCTGAGGGACCTGATTTAACACTGGCAGACAGCTCAGGACGCCGTTCTTGTCAGTCTCAATGCACAGTCATCATGTCTGACATTCCTACGCCTTTTCTATACAGCTGTGAGGGAGTTTGCATAACGGCCGTGATAGTAAATACACATAGAACGCATTAATGCGCGTCTTGGGTATGCGGATAGCTCCTCTGAACTGATTAGTGTCAGATTGAAGGTCGGGTTCCGTAGTCATTAAATAAAAGATTTCAGTTTAGATTTCTGATGTCGATGCTCTTTGGCCTTCTGGAACAGACCCGACGATACTCCATGTTTCAGCCGTGGCGCATGTCTCAAGTTAGACTCTCAGAAGTAGATTGATATAGCCAAACCTAAGATGACCCTCTTTTTCCTTTACTGGCACTGCCTACCTCTCATCAAATAGGAACATTAGTAAATATACAAGGAGTGCACGCTACCTTCCGAGGTCCATATATACTGGCTTCCTAGATAAGTAGTCTAGGAGATTCTATGTCTATATGGGTATTATAATCTCCTTAGACATTCTTAAATCCCTTACGTTACTAATCTATATAGAGCCATCCGTTATTCATTGCGCTTTTCTGACAAGTTATTATTGCGACGTTTATATTGAGTTTCTAAATACATCGTTAAGTATGCCCCTGGTTGTCCCACGTCATATTGTAACTATTTAATTTACGCCTCTTCTCCAGGTGTCAAACTCGGAACCCATGTGAATACATACCCTTGCGCTTCAAAAACATTTGTGTTCGACTTGGGCGCCGCACCATCACTCGCCGCTCATGCCAACTGAAAAGACATACAAATAAGTAGTGCCTTGCGCGCGTTCTCAAATTCAATGATCGTCGTACTTCACAGATAATGTCAGCGAGCCTGGTGCAACTGATTACGAATGTAATATACATTACATCCAAATGAATTATTTCACTGCGGCGCCAGGACCGCTAAGGTTTTGAATCACCAACACTGCTGGTATAACATTGTAATTGATAGGGCACCGGTAGGTTCGTTACTACTAGTAGTAGTTCCCCTCGGTTACCTTTACGCCCATCGCAGACCTACCTTGAACCCTACTTGTTCCAAGAGAGGCGTGGGCGTCGTTATCTGGTGCGACAGTGCCGTTGCTATTGGACCAGTTTGGACTTGAGCGGAGGTTTGCCAACGAGCCTGCCTTAAGGGTGTGTCGACAGTTAGAAGATAAGTTCAACTGTGCTAATCTGGCGTACCCTCAGCTGGCATCATTGGCGGATGCTCATCTATTCAATTCATTTATTGTACGTGACACAAGAGGTTTATTTCATTGCACTTGACACATTGTCGGAGGGAGAACCATCTAATGACAATTCAGTTCAGTTTTAGCATTACACTTCGAGTCGATCCCGCGACCTTTAAGTTGCATTCAATTCCACATTGAACTCCTAATGGCTAATTGTCAAAGTATTGATTTGCCTTCCGGGGTCTTCCGTGGCTGTGTTGCCCATCAAATACCCAATGTGCACCCAGCTTACCTCAGGCGACCTTGATCTTCTCGGTAGTACAATATATGCTAGACTTGTTCACTATTTATAGAATGGCAGAGTGACTTTCTGATGTACATATTTAGACATATCTTCTCATATTTTCACATGAGCCAATTAATGGTCCCCTTCCGGGTTCTACTAAACCCGAATAAACTGGATTTATGTCGCTTGGCGACCCTTACCACTGCTCACAATTCGACAGTGACATGTTACGTTTTGGGGGGTCCAATAATTCCATCATGTAATAGATCCGGCCGATGATACTCAAGTCACTACCATTTGTCCACCTCCCGATCCGGATTATCAGACAGTCTCGTGACATGAGAGTCCTACTAAGGGTGAACCTCCTAAATCTCATCGACCATACTGCATTAGTATAGGCGTCAATTACTGTGAACCTCGCGCTGTAAGCCAAATGATCCGTGTGACCAGCAATATAGTCTATTGCAACATATGACGCGGATCTGCACATTGCCAAAACCATGAGCACCAGATGACTAGAAGTAGCACATGGATATCAATTGTTACCACCGACGGCGAGCGCGCACCGTCATAATCAAGTCGACACCATCAGTCAAGACGATAACATGCGCACCCCAGCCAAGATCGCGGTAGAGCTGCAGGCGTGATACATCGTTTAAACGCGTTATTGATTATTGTGTCCCCTTCGGCTCGGACCTCCGGTCTGCTGGCAATGGCTATCAACTTGATACGCCACAGACAGCGTACCGTCGGTGTTAAATCAGAATCAAACCACAGGTAGACTGGCGTGAATGGCTATCTGTACGAGCCAGAAGTGCCCAATAGATTATAGGTCGAACATATTCTGTCCATCACAACATTGCTATGCAAGGGCCAGAATCTCGTTTGAGATCGGAGCCAGGGATTCTGGGATGGCTAATTACGGTAGTTGACCACGGAGGCGGTGCTGTGCTTATTCAAGATAGACTGCCAAGAAGTGCCATTGGTCACTGTGTCTGTCATGGGGCTAATATAAATAATAGTTAAATATAGTGCATAAACACATCATACAAAATAGTTCATTAATTTTATATTATGTACTATGTCAAAGTAGTATTGTTGTAGAAGGACTTGAACATGCGTCCCAGTGAGTTAACATATGTATAAAGGATTACGTATACAGTTTACCAGGTCATCATTAATGAATTCATTAACAATCAAGCCTTGAGTTAGTGCCGAAGAAAACCTGTGTGTCAACGAAGCGGGTCAATTACCAACATATACATTCATCTCACAGTGGCATGCATTGAGAACATGAAATCTCATGCATCGCCCACTTTGTGGCGAAAGGAGATGTCTGGAGTCTCAGGAGAAAGAAGCTCAGAACATTCGTACCTCATTTCTCTTTTAATTATTGAGTTAGATATCTGCAGTTGCTCCATAGGGCTGGGTTTCTTCCGTCCGGCGTTTGACGACCCAGGCATATCCGCGGGTAGTTTGTAATACCCTGGGTGGAGGTCATACAAATTAAATTGAAGCATCCTCTGTCAATAAGATGCCAGAGAAGAAGAAAATGGTACAGGCTTTGGAAATAAAAAGTAAGAATAAGTGGTTTCGGAGCGCGAGAAGCAAACGCCTTCGGGTTCCGACTCACAAGGACTGACCATTGGAGGACAGTTCACATTTAGATGACAGATAGTTTCCCGAGAGATGCAGTATTCGACAATTTGAGTGTTGCGTATGACCAAACGGGAACCGAGACGGACTCAGCTCTTCGGAGAGAATCACGAGCGGATCTGTACCTAGTCATCATCTAAGGGCTGCGTTCGATCATGAGGTAGCAACTGATATTGAGTCCTGCATATGGAGAGACTGATGTTTGTATGGTTGTCGTGGAGGCCCGGGATGGTGACACACCAACCAGCGTGGTCCAATACTGTCTTGGGCTTAAAAGAATACCATTGAATTTAACAGTAACCTGGCCGAAATAAATAAATAATCCAAAGACATATTACGTACCCGCGCGCGCGCGTTGGAATCAAAGTGGAAGCCATATGGCAAGCGGTCCATATAACGTAGGCCAACAGAATCTGAAGATTTCAAGCTAGAAAAATATTCTACATGAACATAACATATTCATTACAATCTCGCTCGCCTTCGCCAGGGGAGTGAGATTCATTTGGAATTTGACACGCTGTTGCTGGATTGAACGGGTTCGGAGGTCTAGAATACCGGATGTGGTTTCTGCACAGGATTGTCGCCCATCGCTTGGAATCGCCGGAACACTTTTATATCTCGGAAAGCATAGCTTTTTATGGCAGAATCACTAAGTCGTGAGAGGAGTTGATGTCTGTATACCGGAATTCTGGTATCAATATAGGTAGTAAGCAATTTAGTAAGCGGTTGTCTTAAGTATGAAGCGGAGAACAAATTGATTATGGTGCCTCAATCGTGCGGTGCGCTTACAAGCTAAGTGTATACCAGCTAAGCTGCGCAGTTGGCGAGTTCGTTGGTTGTTCAAACACCTCAGTGTTCCGCTTGTGGGTTAAAAAAGAAGATCGCTTTCATGGGTCCAGATTCCGGGATCAATGTAGGCACATCAATGGATACGGCATTCCGGCGTTCCTCAGGTATGAAGCAAAGTGCGGCACTTTAGCCTTGTTTACTAAATATGTCCAATTCGGTGTTTGATTCGGCACCAAATATGGCGCTTTCCCCTGAATCCAAAGCCAAGACGTTACGCTCCTGTGAAACATAAGGATGAGAGATGTGTAGCTTAATGTGAGGAAAGAAGCTGGTGGGTACGTGTGTCGGAATGTCACATCAGACAAGGGAACTTCAATATAGCCCCCATATTAACCATAACGAATTGCAGCAGCAAAAAGATAATGCGACTTGCGGAGCGCGCAGATGCTGTCGACTGCCGCACTTATCTGTCATGCCCATTAGGACGTTCCTGAAACCTACGTCATGACAGTGCCATGGGGGTTTTAAGCTTGCATTCTGCAAAGTTTGATCTTCTGTTGAGCACCTTCTGCCAAAACAGCCTGATGAGGATTGGTACGCTATTTTGGACGGGAAAGGGACGTAGCAGAATGCTGATTTAGGGGTCCTTCTATTCGATCACCTGTAAATTTGAATGGATGTGTTAATTCCGTGACTGCCTGGTAAGGAAGATCATACGGCCGACTGTTGACCGTTCAATAGGATGACAGATGAGAAACTTACCAGATGATGGCATGTATCTCATGCCGGTATAAGGACACCTGAGATCGTTGTTGAATCTCTAGACTCGATTGGGTACGGTCTGTTTCTAGGTTGGACGGAGTAGCCTTTCAAGAAATTATTGAGACTGCGATCGACGGGTTCGCGTACACTTCCTGTTTCTATTCAACTTCTATACGTCAGTTTATCACCAAGTTAGCTACAGCGCCAGAATAAGTTACCGCCCACATCACCATGGAGAAACTGTCAGTTGTTAATCGCTTACATAAGTCACAATGAAGCCTAGAGCCTTAGCGAGCGTCGTTTTCTACATAAAGTGAAATAGCTTTCTTCTCCAAACTTTAAGTCTGTAATTGAACCTAGAAAGATGTTTTTCTAGAAACGCAACTTTGAAGAAATTTTCGTACTTGCTTAATATGAACTAGACTCAATATGTTAAAACAGCCGCATAGGTATCACAAAATCATAGACATGCTTGGGATTAGAATTTCAAAAATGCAATTGATGAGAAAGATAAACGATAACATCCTCACTTACATTGAATGATAGCAACTATGGTCGGATCTCCTTCCTTTGTCACAGAAATTGCAATTAGCGTCGACATACGGCCCGAAGTTAAGAATTCGAAGATGATCATTGGATATATAGAGATCTCTGCATTAAACTGAACTCAGTGGCGGTGTCAGCTAGCTTGACCTCGCTTGACGTGCGCGGGCACTCAGGGAGAACCTGTCTAATTTGTCAGAAGTGACCCGAGTCGGATAGCTGGGATTCTTTGACGTTCTACATAACAAGAGCGCATGCGATTTTATAATGGATGGTCTTTCTCAGAATCGTGCGTTGAGTTGACGCCAACGGGAGTCGTTTGCGTTCCACACCGGATCGTCGCAAGACACAAGAGAAAATTTATCTTGGATAGCGTGAGCATATGCGACAGGGACATAGCCTTCAATGATGTTCAATGAGCATTTGCATGAGTCTTCTCAAGTCTGTTGTTTTAGTAAATTACCTGTTTTAGACATTGGCACTTGGTTTACCTAAGAATCGGCTATCGTCCTCCCAGTATCAAAATTGCTTCCACATTATTATCACATTAATCTTTTTATCCTGGGATATGAATATTCACGGCAAAGGAAAGAGCCAAAAGCACTATTTGGTGGGAAAAAAACTGATGGTGAGAGTAGCTCCCTAATAAGGTTATCTATAAGAAGCAACGGAAGAAGCTCAAGAGACTGGCCGTGATATGTAAACCAGGTATTGCATGCAGTGACTTTGCGATGATTTCCCAGAGAACAAATTTAACTCCCGTAGTCTTGCTCCTAAGAGCCGAGCTAATAGATACAAGTAAGTCAGCATGGATGCTCGACAGCTAATAAACCAGATTAGAAGTGTATTAATGTGTACAAGTTCAAACAACAACGTACTTCCATAAATCCTCAGCAACATGACGCCCTGCAGCCTATTAGGCTAGGCTTGGGAGTTATTAGCATGGACTCAAGGTAAGCTTTGGCAGATTTGACACACCTTGCGCGGACTCCCAGCTCAAGTATGGGCACAAGGACAACCTGGACCAAATTGGAAAGCAGAACACAACGGAAGCACTGAAATTCAACCAAGGATAAACGGAAAAATGAAAGTCGAATGCAGCTCGCCACACATAAATAACAGACAGGACAGGTATATAGACAGCTGAGCATAACTGACCGCTACATAGATGACTCGAAGTTGAAGTTTTTCACCAGTGGTTCACGCCGCACTAATTCATCCATTGGAAAATTTGAGGTGAGTATTTATTTATTAAGTGTTCTGTGCGATTCCTTTGAATTCTTGTTAGTTACCTGCCATGAGGTATCACTACGACTTTAGGATGTTACTCCCTTAGGAATTGTGCAGTTTTCTCTAACAAGACAATATAGTCAGGACCAGTCATGGGACGTCTGACTCCTTTGAGGTGACCGGCCGCCCATGGAGTGCGTTTATCTGCCAAGGTATTATTCATCCGCCCTCAATCTCCACCAGATGTCTGACGTTTATTTTTAGAAAAGCACACTTCGGTCTTTCACCCAGAGTATGTGTTACAATGGCAACAGACAACTCACGTAACCTCCCCTTCTAATGTTAAGGTACTAGCAGCGCTCGGTCTTAATAGTTTGACCCCCTTAAAGCTCAGGCACATATCACTTTCTGTTGTCTGTCCTCATTATCACATAGGACAGTCTTTGATGTTACCCTACGCATGTTTCGTCGATTGCAATATCCGTGCTGCGGAGCGCTTTCACGCTACACGTATTGCCTCCGGCATGCCTATTACACCCGTCCATCAGTGTATATCTCAAGGTCTTTCAATATCCCACAGTATCGACAATCGTTATTATTTGGAGCGTGGCGATTATGCTTATCCCGACATTGAAGCGGCCTCGCTCGCGATATGCCACTACTGATAACGACACTTTTGAGACCGAACGGTCAAAGCTACATGATCAACTCTCGTAATTAAATACAGAAATTATGATAGTCTATAGGCCATAAATCGCCAATCTGCCTACGTATCGTATACCGCCCACGTTGAAGGCAACTTGATGCACAAAGTCCTCCGCCACCATGTGCCTCCGCTCAACTTGTAGCCACCCGGGATTTCATCAAGGAGTTCAAATTACTTGACAAGACGGAGCCACTTAAAAACAGTCTTCGCTTCCTGACGAAAATTAAGCTGTCACACCGAAACCCTTCCTAAACCATATTTGACAAGTACCTCTCCGTTTTTTCTCCCCACCATGCACGAGTTGTAGTTACACTAGTCCATCTAACAATGTATCGTCATATCGAGACCTCCTTGACATCTTTCTTGGTTTGACCTCGTGCGTTCACTAGTTGTGGTCCGTCCCATTTTCAAGTAAACGATAGCCGTCTTATTCTTATTTATTTTGTGGAGCGTGTTGAAGTGCAAAGCAAGCAGCATAGCAGCCCTCCTGTATTCGCTGTATATCGTACCAGGTAAATGAAAAAACAAAACAAAACGCACACCATAGAATAGACCATAGACTATAGTAAACCGATACTTGGGCACACCCGAGGAAATACATTCACGCACGTCAGGTGACCATATTTTCCTCTGCCCGGATGCTTCTGTTGAAATTAATTCTCAAAGCTCATACGAATCATAAGCAAAGACGAATATAATTTCTGTTTGACCTCTGTGTCTCGTAAGAGGAAAACGGACAGCGTAAGTACAAGAGAACTATACTACTTATATATGCCGCGAGAACAACAGCCGTGTGGCAACAGTTGGGTGGAAACATCCCGCTTTACAAAGGTGAACAAATTGACTGCACATTGTGAACGCTCTCAATCCCCAATTCTAACAGCTTCATACGCGGTGAGAATGTATTTAATGTCTTCAACCAATCACATTTCGGGCACTCGCCCCTAATCTCGTATCCCGGGATGTGTAACCACCATTTTCCCAGTTTTTAGGAGCCGTGTATCGCCCGCCATAGGAAATATCTAGCATTTATACTTATATCCAGTTTTCCACGTCAAATATAATCCTTTATACAGCACTTCCATCCGTTTCAAAGGTTCGCCTGTATTGTACAGAAGTAATTTGGTGGTAGTGGAGAGACGGATCCCTTATTGTGTCGAGGCTTTCAGAGACTTCCAGGTTTAACACGCTCAGGATAGATTTTTTAATTACTTAGGAGGCCTCGTGGGCTCCTTTGTTTCCTTCAATTCTGCTATGGCCTTTTACTTTTGTAAGGTATGTCTTCTCGCCTCGTCTCCTCAGCTGGGTTGCAGTAGCATTAAATCTTTGTTAGAAACGCTCTCACTTTTATATTTGGGCAGACTCGTAGTCAGTGAGTCTAGAACATATTGTAGGTCTGAGCAAACCTCAAATTCAGTGTCAACAGCAATCCTCCTGCTGGCGCAATTCACTGCTGCGATTTCCTTTGTGTCATTTACGTTGAACCTACTGGGAATCTTCACTGAGATATTACGTGGGTCTTGGTGTGCTAACGTAGCCGTCTTATTTTCCCCATAAAGACAGTTAAATATTTCCGTTTATGTTGGAAACCGTACAACGAGACCGACCCAGACTGCGCGCCCTCTTTCTAATAAAGTTATCACACATCATTTGGTTTTAGGATCTTAAAACACTCTAACGACAGCGACCGCTGTTGGTTTCGCCTGTTCACCTTAGAAGGCCATACAAATAATCAAAATGTATACTATGTTGGGATTTATTGATGTTTGTGTTGCAAGCCGTTGAGGACGCTCACGGTTTCTGCTGGGCTTTGGGTTTTATTATATTCACAGGAGTATTTTCCATGGATATTCGGCTGTGGTACTTTATAGTAGCTTAGTAATCGGTTGTGATCTACAAGGGACTTTGTCGCCCCCTTCACCCTCACGAAAACTTGCCGTGTATTTTCAACATATTATAATGTCAGTCACCACTATCGAGCAATCCCAAGATTCCTTTAACCGAAAAGGATCTTGACAATCGTCTACTTCTTGGATCGTGGTTGAAGTATATAAATGAAGGAAAATATGTACAGTACTTCCAAACCTGGCACCTAGCACGCCTGCCTGAGCCCCGCGTGTGTGCTCCTAGTCAAATGCACCGTTCACGGACATGGATGGGTTGGTTATTGGCTTGGAGACCTCCGCTTAGCGCTAAGGTATGACTTCAGGTGTATTTGGTTTGTGATTCTCATCCAATATAGTCCATTTTTGAGAACATTCTTAGGTCTGACTAAGTTGCCTTGTACCCTCTCTCAGATGTACAACGCGACTCTTAGATGGAATCCTTTTGAGTTATCGCTCACCGCTCAGTTCGATCAGACTTTGACATCTGAACGTTCTTCTGTTCCGCTCAAGGATAGGCGCCAGAGTAATCTATTCCAGGTCGTCTCAAGAGGACAGCTATTTGACAGTCCTTGCAGAGTAATAAACTGAATTGGTCCCTGATATTCATATTAGGTTACCCATTCAGGCTGTTAATACATATTAGTTGCAAATACTCTCAGAATTCACACAGCAGGGCATCCGAACTTACGCCATATTGTCCAATGCTTTGATAAAGGGACTTATTTTACACAGATGAGTACCAGATTGCGAATACTCTCACCTCAATGAGATTTTTCACAATAGGTATTAATACCGATTGAGCAAAATTTTTCTGTATCTAGCTTGAGGCCCTTTTTCATGACTAGGAGGAACTCAAGAACAGCATTTGATTTGGATAGGGGTAGATTTCACGACTGCAATCTCCTAAATGAAATCAAAATAAGTCAAAACTGTACGGTTGAATGTCACAATCTGTCATCAATTACGCGAGAATAACTTCCCCCGCTGATGGAATAGATATGACAGAATATTTTCCGTGATATCAGTTACGCATCTTGAATTGTACTGTCTATGCCGAGTCTCCCTATTACGTCCTGACCTATCAAATAACTACTAATTTTCGAGCATCGTTGACCGAGATGTTTCCCCATCTCAGCTGTCAATCTTCCATGTGAAGTCGCCAGGTTAGCGATTAGAACTTGATGTGCCGTCAGTTCGAGATGTGCACATTCTTCAGGTGACTCTGGAACAAGGGGACGGCAGACTGATAGATAGCCTTTTGACAACGCGCTCAGGGAGGAGTAATATCCACCACCATGCACTTTGTGTTAAAGGTGCTCCCCGACTGGAGGTTCCCTGCAGACCTAGAATGCATTCTCCAAAGTTCTGCGGGAGTGCAGGGTTCATGATCATACATTCTTCCGTATTAAACTCGCAGGTATGACAACCTACGGCTCAAAACGTTTATTACTATGGCATGTACTGTCCGCCCACCAGTCAGACAATTTTCTTCAAGCTCAAGTCCGATAATGGCATGTACACTACTTGTTCAACACTGCCCCTCCTCTCCCTGATGGGAAATGAAAGATATCATGATGCACGAGTTTTATTCGATATAATATTTCCTTGAGGTGTCCCGTTCCGTTCCGACAACATTTTTGTCACCGGTGCTTCGAATCTTGCGTATTTGTGAGTGTATGTGCGTCTTATTATTTTGCTAATTCTCTGCTTCGAATGATTCTCGTTGGGTGAATTCCCGCGCAAGGGAGTGTGACTCCCTACACTGCAATTTGGTAATATTTGGTCCTATTGTTGCCCACTCCCATTGTTGCCCATTCTTCATTGTTCTGCAAATACTGAGGTGAGATAGTGATCACTATCCTTTATTTAGTCCTTTTACTTACTTTTATTACCTAGTTCTTATTCTTGTATCTAGGTAATCAATATTAGCTATTTGGCATACTGTGTTATTGGGCCCCACACTACACTATGCACAGTTGATATTTCAAAATGACTACCACCACTACTTCCTTGTCCAACTCCCTTGTTAAGGGTTGTGCAAAGCTTAGTGGAGGGTTTCCAGAGAAGCCTGCAGATATTCCAGTAGGACTCAGCTTCAGCTTATAGGCTGCACCCTCATGAGATCATTGTGTCCAACTTCAGATGGGTGGATGGGAAACCCAGGGAGTCTGGGCATAGATGATTGGTCAGAGGTCAATATGAAGAGTGGTATAAGTTCTGACTGTTCTATATACGAAGAAATGAGTAGAATGGGAAGATGGATGATTCGAGTGGAGGCCTCGACTGTTACAGTTCGAGGCCAGAAGTGTTAGATAGTTCAGATATTGCTACCTATGTAGTAGCTGACACATTACCCTGATCACCACTCGTAGTAGACCTAGTTTATGTCTTACAAGTGGTGGTTCTTGGGTAAAAGTGTGTCTTGGTGCCGAGTGCACCCACAAGTATACACAAAGCTTCGAACTAATAAAATGGTGCAATATTCGAAGAATATAAAGGATAGAAAAATATGAATAAAATGTGTAAAATATAAATAAAATAAAAGGAGTGTTTTACCATAATGAAACTGTGGTAAAAGCATACTCCTCACAATAGGTCAGAGGTTGATGTTGAAGGACCAGTCAGAAAGCCCACAGGCTCTGACGAGGTCAAGTGTTGTGAGATGGAGATGGAGTGGGTATGTAAAGTAACTGGGGGAGGATTTAGTCTGAAAACTTAGTTGATTTTCTGACTGGATTGTGTGAGAGGTACTGCAAAGTATACTCCAAAATATAGTCTGGATGAGCCCACACTATATTTCCATTATTATTTCTATTTTCTCTCTATTTTATTATATGCATATATTTAGTTCAACGACCTGTGCATTCGGTACATTGACTCTTGTGAGTGCATATGTGCCAGACCTATGTATTCTAGCACTGATAGTTAGAACTCAGACACTTTTTACCCCGCAACCACGACTTACCCAGACACTGAGTTAGTGTCCTGTAAGTTGTGATTGGGGTATCATCTTGACCATCACAGACGGTGTAGAGAGTTCAATCGGAAAGAGACTAATATGGCAATAGTTTCAAGTCATGTCACAAGCACAAATTCTTATATATACTTTGGCACTCAAGATGACTTCTACACAGCCAAATCAGTTTCATCAAACAGACGACCAAAACTCCATCATGTTCAACACTGCATCGTCCTCCAAAGTAACCCTCAGTTCCTACTCAAAACCGACTCTTCACTCCCAAATAGAACTCCAGCCAATAACGTCTCGCTTCTCCTCATCCTCAGACATCATTTCCAAGCCCTTACCAGCCCACTCATGCTCCTCCAAGAAATACCATCGTTTCCTCCGTCGACAAGGTATTCGACTCCCATATGCTCCAGACGATCCTGTCTTCATTCGTATAGAGCACTATGATGGCTCCTCCGAAATCCTCCACTATCAGTTCGATCGAGTGTTCCAGCAGGACTGTTCCCCACCGTCATTGGGAATCTATTACATGGCAACGTTCACTCCAGTAGGAGATCACAGAGGACCCAAGTTATTTAGGACCCCGGTTCCAGAGGGAAGTCAAGTAGAGCCTTGTCGAGGTCGTCGTCGATTCGTGTTCCTTGTGTGGTTGTGGAGCCTACTCACCACCTGGTTCTAAATGGTGATTGATTGTGTCCCCTCCTTATACTGCAAAACTAGGAACACAATACGTCCAATCTCGGTTCATCGATTGGTAATATTGTCAAGATTTCGAAATCAAGCATAGCATTTGAGGGTGATGCACTATCGTGGGATTCTTGTGTTTCTGACTCCTATCATCGATGTTTCATCAGCCATCACTTCTATTACTCCATCATCCCTATTGTCTGACTCACTTCCCCTATTGTTCTATTGTGTTTCCCCATTTATCCGTATCACATGTCTGATCTCATCTTTTGTTTGTCATTCTCTTATTGTTCAGCGCAGCCTCCCCCTATTATTGTTCACAGCTTTACTAACACTCCTATTGTGATGACTCAGAGATGACTCACACCATATCGCATCGTTATTGTGTCATTGTTTGTAGATGTTTGATTTGACCTGTGCTCTCTCATGTATATAAGGGCCTCTCTTTGCCCACTATTGAACAAGCACTTTCGTTGTATCTCATTTCGAAGCTCATTCTTAAGGACAATCTCTTAAGTCTTACTCTCAGTCTCACTCCTATGGCCAGTAAGGGATACTGTAGTGTCTCTTATTGTTGAAGTTCTACACTCCTCGACATTAGGCTTACGTCAGCCTTTTGATATCATCTTCGTTTACGTCATCCAAGGTCCGATCTCTAGCCTCTCGCTCCGAGTGTGTTTGGTTATAGACTGGTTTCAAGAACGACTGTGTCAGTGACCGTCATAAAGACTTGACCGTTGCGCGCAGGTTATTAGGTCTTTTCCTAGTAGCAAACTTACAACGGGCTTTAACTACTAGCGCAATCAGAGCTTCGAACTATACTAGTCGAAACTCAAACCATTATCTCGATCCACATGGACTACATCCACACTACTCTGTTATTTGACTCTCTCGTTATTCTCTTCAACACTCAAACAGTCATTCAGAATTGTACTTTACAGTCAATTCTCCTTTATTCATTTTAGCTCTCTATTCTACTTTAGATGGCTAATTCACTCGACCATATTGAACTAAACAGTCAATACATGTTTGGTCTGTATTAGACTTAGATAGTCAATACATCGTCATGTCGTACCTAAATGGTCAATATTATTTGTATATAGAACAGTTAGAACTTCCACCACTCTTCACAGATTGTATGTACAACATTAGCTAGTTTATATAGACCGTAGAATGTATCCAATTGTTATGACTGGACTGTGGGTTTCTCTGGAAACCCTCTGATAAGCTCCATGCATGACTCTTAACAGTAATACCAAATCCAGTAATAATGAGATCCAAACAAATAATCATGAAACAAGATAAGTAGACACCAAATTTGGTGTTAGGAACAGAACAGAGCAGAGTGGAGTCTGAAACGTGACAGGTCAGGCAAGTCGACTGCAGGAATCCCACAGAGGTTGAGGGGTCAGGTGGTGATGAGTTGGGGGTCAAGTAATAGATAGGTCTAAGCCCATGGGCCCCGTTGAGGTAAATAGCAGTGTGTTTCAAAGAGGAGATTAGAGCTGAAAATGTACTGAGATTACTGGGGGAAATCTAAGCTGATTTTCTGACTGGATTGTATATACAACATCTGCCAGACTATATATATAGACTGTGGAATGTATGTCATACCAAATCCAGTAATAATGAAATCCAAACTAGTAATCATGAAATGAGATAAGTAAACACCAAATCCTGTGTCAGGAACAGAACCGAGCAGAGCAGAGTCTGAAACATGACAGGTCATTAGACCATAATGGGAATGGGGCTCAGTTAGAGTGCGGACAGGTTTGCCAGACAGTGTCTGGTGACTGGTATGTGGGACAGGGTCAGAGATAGACAGGTACAATGTGCACAGGTCCCAGTGGGTATTCTGGTGACTGATACAGTACATGAAGTAATGGAGGTCAAGCACAGACAGGTCTGATGTCTGGAGTCCAGCAGGTTTTCTGGTAAACTGACAACTGGTGTGTAAAGGGTGCTGGTGGCTATAGGGTAGGTCCTGGAGTCCAGTGGGTTTTCTGGTCATAACACTCTGCACAGCTTGATAATGCAGTTCAGGCTACCCAATTCATTAATTCTATGATCTCCAACCCTGTCACTCCCCAAACAGTCAGAAATATACTGAAGGAGAATGGTTTTTACTCTGCAACAAACCAAAAGTGACCATTTATAACACTGTATTGACTATCAAAGTATGATACAGGCAAAAGGGACTAATCACCATAAGCAACTGTAAGGCAGCTGGAGGTGATTTAAGATAGGAAATGGGAATTGACCTTTACAGTACAATTCAGACTAAATAAGTCTAATGAGAAGGAATAAGTAAAGGTTGTTCACAAGAGTGAAATGGAAAATTTCTACTATTTTTTAACTAAGCAATTCTTTTAATATTTGTTTGTATTAGTTCAAAGATCTATGTATGCCTGTGGGTACATAGGATCTTGTGGGCACATACTTACCACATGTTAAGGGTCGTGCAGGCTCATGGAGGGTTTTGGAGAAACCCGCAGATATTCTGGTATGCCTTGGCTTCAGCTTATAGGCTGCACCCTCACAAGATCATGGTGTCCAATTTCAGACAGGTGGATGGAAAACCTGGGAAGTCTGGGTGTAGTCAATTAGGTTGATAGGTTGAAGGTCAATAGGTCAAAAGACCAGTTGGAAAGCCCACAAGCTCTGAGGAGGTTGATAGCATTGTGTGAGATGAGAGATGGGGATGGAGCAGATATGCATTAAGTAACTGGGGGAGAACTTAGTTTATTTTCTGACTGGATTGTATGTACAACATTAGCTAGACTATATAGACTGTGGAATGTATGCAATACCAAATCTGGTAATAATGAAGATCTGTTACGATGGGAATACCTGCTGGACTCCAGGCACTAACTTATATGCACCCACACCCTACATGCACCAATTATCAGTTTACCAGAATACCCACCAGACTCCATATGTCAGACCTGTCTATGCTCAACCTTCATCACTTCATGTATCAGTCACCAGAATACCCACTGGAACCCACTCCTGTCTATCTCCAACCCTGTCCCACGCACCAGTCACTGGACCCCACTTGGAAAACCTGTTACAACTGTGTCACAACCCGACGGTCCCCGAGGTTATCACCACCTATCGATGTTTCAAGTTAGCGTTCAAGTCACTGCATTGGGAACCGTCAGACCCCCAATGCTGATGTATGCTTTCATGGTGATCAAACTCCATTTATGCCCCCATCAAAATATACTCGTACTATCTGGTTAAACTCTGATATGTCCCTTTTTATTATTGATGATCCATTCTACTCTATGTTTCACATATGTCTATATATACTTGTAACCCTCAGACTATTTCCTTTTCTCGTAATCCCACTCTCAGTTATTTCACGGCCTCTGAACTAATTGTAACCTTCCCGTTTCTAGTTAAGCTTATTTGTCAATACTGTTTTCTGCTCTTCTCCTAGTTAGTATTTTCTAGACACCAAATACTTATATATGAACCCACTGTAGTTGTAGTTACTAGGCAATCAGAATATCAACTCAGAATACCCTCTTACACCTCTAGAAGTCTTACACTAAGTATCCCACTATCCGCCTTCATGTGCGCTCGCCCACTCTCAGTCCCTGACCCCTTGGCCCAACACTCGACTTATCCTTCAGTCCTGATCGGTAACTCGCTGAGAGGTACTCATTAGGACTAGTCTTTGGGGCATAGGCAGCAGTTACATAACTGTAACCTGTTATAAGGAGTTGGGTGCATGTAGGATGGGGTCTGGAGCCCAGTAGGTTTTCCAGTCCTAACACCACAGTCCTATGTACACTAGTGGGTATAACTTAGAATTCAGACACTTTTAACCTGTAACCATGACTTGCCCAAGAGACCCTTTGAGGTGTCCTGCAAGCTGTGATTAAGGGATCATCTCAGCCATCTTAAATGGCTACAAGTTAAAATCTTGTCTCTCACTCTTAGCTTTGTACTTACTGTCAAAGCTCAGCTCTCATTACTTGAACTCACTTCTCACTACTTGCATCTCTTCAATAAGGGAAAAATGTAGGAAATATAATATGATGAAATGGTTATATTTCCCAAAGAGGGGTACCTCTCACACTAGGGTAGGTGTGATGTATCACTTATGTTGAGAATTATAAGTACTTTGTGGCAACTTAAGATAATCAACAAAGATATATAAAAGGGCTGGTTGTGTCAGTAGGCTATTGTTTTAGGGTTCTTATCTTAATAGTAGTTAAAGATTTAAATGTTATGTATATTGGAGAAAAAATGAATAGCTTTCACTTTGCATAACTAAGATTAGTCACATTAATAAGGAGCACAATTCTCATTAACCTGAGAAAGATAAGATCCCGTAAACCTGGAACAGGTGGAATAAGATGTGCAAATGCAAATGGGACTAGACTGTATAGTTTAGGAGGTTCAGAAAGCTTAGATTTCATATTTTAACTCTGCTTCTTATATACTTATGTAGAATAATACTGCACAACTGCATATTACTGTGTATAAATTACAGTTGCTATGTAATAACTGCACATGATGGAAATATAGCACAGCTATGCATAACTGTACATGCACAGTTACAACTGTCTTAAACTAATGTAGCTAAGAAAAGATATTGTTATGACCAGAAAACCCGCCAGACTCTGGGACCTACCCTATAGGCACCAGCACCTTTTACACACCAGTTGTCAGTTTACTGGAAAACCTGCTGGACTCCAGATGTCAGACCTGTCTGTGCTCGACCTCCATTACTTCATGTATCAGTCACCAGAATACCCACTGGGACCTGTGCACATCGTACCTGTCTATCTCCAACCCTGCCCCACATACCAGTCACCAGACACTGCCCAGTAAACCTGTCCACACTCTAACTGAGCCCCATTCCCATTATGGTCAAATGACCTGCCACATTTTGGACTCTGCTCCCACCCCATTCCTGTTATGGTCTAACAACCTGTCACATTTCAGACTCCACTCTGCTCTGTTCTATTCCTAACACCAAATTTGGTGTTTACTTATCTCATTTCATGATTACTAGTTTGGATTTCATTATTACTGGATTTGGTATGACATACATTCCACAGTCTATATAGTCTGGCAGATGTTGTGAAGGGTATGCATATATCATGATTGGACTGTGGAATAATATACATATTATAGTACTTTATTATCTAGTTTTTATTTCTTTTCTTTAACTCTCTATATCTTTTGAGCATACCCGTATTTCTTAGTTCAAAGTCTTGTGTATATCCTATGGGCGCTCTCGGCGCCAAATGACAGATACCTTTTTACCCAGCAGACACCACCTCGTAACGACCCGACGTCGAATAGTGAGAGGTGTCAAGGGTAATGTCTCAGCTACCTATAAAGGTAGTTTTCTTACATACTAATAGTCTTTGGACTCGAACCGCGAAGGTCGAGTCCCACTCCCAAGTCTTTGCGCTCATCGACACTATAGTCGACTCGCACTGCTATATCTCTACCCTAGACATTCAGTCTTTCGCTGACTATCTCTCTTACTTCTAGCTACAAGTTGTACTGTAAGAGTCAACTCTTCTTTTCTCCTGTCCTCGTCGTCATGAGCAACCGTACAGTTGCTCTGGTGACGTGTAGTGCATCTCTCTACTAGTACTATCAGTCTAGTAATCTACTGTATTGTACTGGACGGTCAATACTTAATAATAGTAGTTGAATAAATACTATTCTTCGTATATTGAGTGGTCAGAATCTATCGACTCTTCACAGATGTTGTATATACAATCCAGTCAGAAAATCAGCTTAGATTCTCCCCAGTAATCTCAGTACATTTTCCACTCTAATCTCCTCTTTGAAACACACCGCTATTTACCTCATTGAGGCTCATGGGTTCTGACCTATCTATTACCCAACTACTCCCAGACTCCCTGAGATTCCTGTCTGCCCATCTGAAATTGGACGACACAATCTCGCGAGGGCACAGGCTATAAGCTGAAGCCAAGTCCTACTGGCTTTCCCACAGGTTTCTCCAGAAACCCTCCGATAAGCTTCACACACTCCTTAACAAATCTTGAACTTAGGAGGCAGGATTCTGTGTTTATCTGTGGAATGTTGATAAAGGTCCTGAACAGAAGAAATTGTAAGGGTGACCTCAAACAGGACCTGTGGTACTCACATAAGGCTAGCAGAGGGATATCCAAAGAGAAAAGAATAAGGGACCTCTACTAGGTGCTTTGAAATATGGGTCTCTAAAAATAGAATGACAGCTTATCCCATATGGACATTAACTATTTACTCTGCATGAGAATATTCCTAGAGGGTGGAATAGGTATATATGATCAACTACTACATATAATGAAACAAGCCAGGGGTGCTGCAAACAGTGATACCATGGGTGGGGATCCAATAATGAGTTGATGGGGGTTTTGAGTCTAAAACAGGTTGTGGGGGTCCAAAATAATGAGATTCTAAACAGAGGGTGATCAGGTGTATGTACCATACAATCTTTTAAGCATTGACCATATCATTAAATATAAACTTCAAATTTGTATAGTCCAGTGGGATTCTGTATCCCTTTATCTTTCTTGTGACTTGTCAGAGGATAATCCAATTAAAAATCCACAAAACTCCTGGATGTGGTTGTAGGATATAACATCACATAGAACATGTATGTAATCAATCAATTTAAAATACTATTCACATCCCTGAATTTGATGGAATTATAAAATGATATAGAATCTGTTAGATGGTCCACAATTGAGTTAAACTTTCCTTTGTTCCAATATAAACTCCCTTTGTTCTCCACATGTTGGAACAAAGGAGAGTTTAACTCATGGTTACACTGTATGCCTGATGGGAACAATTAGTAATAAGCATAATATCCCAAATGGCCACGAATGTATTAATGAAAAAAATAATCGGTCATAAAAACACTTGATTATGAATAGCGACAAATTCCATTGTGTCTTAGGAGAAAAAGTCGGAAGAAACCGAGCTTTCGGAAGCTGGTGGGATAGAATCACTGGTCTTGCCTTGTACTTACTTGGGATCGTCACCCTGTCAATCTTAAACTCCTCCGTGCAATTGTTTCTTGGCTTATTCATCATCCTTATCGTCACACTGTCTTTCTTCCAAAGGATTCTACCTTCATCGATGGTGAGCGCTTACAAACGCCATTGAATGGACAAGCCGTTGCTTACTTCTTACCGTCATGGATCAGTCTAAGAGCAGCAGATCGTCCAAGTCAAAGATTAACACAGCGGAGTTTACGGCAGCCTTAAACCAGTTTATGGCCATCACGAACTTGAATCAGAAAGACGCAACGAAGTATATCCAGAAGTTCGGCAGGGCCGATCTAGCGATTGACGCATTTTATAACGATCCCATCGCTATTTCTGGCGTACCACTATCTAAACCATTAGTCCAAATACCGAAATTGAACGCGCTGTTTGACAGATACAAAGAGGCTCAATCCATGGGCGAAGACGACGTTATGGGTATTGATGGAACATTGAGGCTCTGTGCAGACTTGGAAGTCGATCCGGAAGATGTCGTGCTTCTGGCTGTTGCTTGTGAACTCAACGCTCCAGCAGTTGGCTCGTTCACAAGGACAGGCTGGCGGGAAGGTTGGAAGGCGTTGGGCGTTGACTCAATCCCTAGCATGAGGAACCTGTTGCCGCGGTTACGACGCAATCTTGGGACGGATTATTTTTATTTCAAGAGAGTTTATCTCTTTACATTTGATTTTGCAAAGGTGGAGGGACAACGAAGTGTTGGTAAGTTGAAATATTTTTTTTTTGAGTCGGGACCTGACGTCCAACTAGCTTTGGAGACTGCACAAGCATTCTGGGGTTTGCTGCTCCCTCATGCAGTGGCCGGTGGCGCGTTAGTTCATGTGCCAGACGATGATGAACAAGAGAGACCAGATGGTACGCAGGGCTGGAATGATTCCCTCACAATGCTATGGTTCGAATTTCTGGCCGAGAAAGGCGGCAAAGGTATCAGCCGTGATACGTGGAACATGGTAGGCTATCTATCTTGATACGACTTTTATTATCTGACTTCGGTGAACAGTTTATCAGTTTTGCTCGCACAGTCGATTTTGACAAGCACGACTTCGAAGGTTTGTCTATTATTATAACGGGCTTCCAACATGCAAACTAATTCTTATCTTCCAGGCGCATGGCCGTCAATGATTGACGATTTTGTAGCGTGGGCTAACGAACGTGCTTCAGCGTCATGACGAGACAGCTCAGTCGCCGTAATACCGGATTTCGTATTATTTCCCTTTGTGCACATCATATATTCCCTGCCTGTTCTGCTACTGTTGTTGTTTTAATAGACGTGTCTATCAGACAGTGATAACAATTAATCAAACACCAGTGACTTTTCCCAAGATGCCGCGTCTCCCAATATTGCTGGAAGAAATCCTGAATGTTTGACGACGCTTAACCGTACTGGATTATCAAGCACTACGACTGCTGCAAGAAGAGTTTCTGCATCCCTGAAGAAAAACAAACCCAACATCTAAATGCGATTGAAACGAAAGACGAAAATGGCAGCCCACGCATCAGCTATACGTATAACAACCTCATGACCTTCTTCTGAAATCCAAAGTACATCCATGTACGTTCCGGCCCGAGTCACTCCGAAGGACTGCAACATTGCTATTTCAAGCAGCTTTCGTATAGTAAGACCTTCAGAGATAGAAGGCTTGACAGAAAGCCGAATATATCGATAAACATTTGGTAGTGTTAGACCCGAACCCATTGTACTTTTGGGTAGCTCTACCTTAAAACGGTTGAGCGTCTACGCATATTCAAAGTCCGCCACTTCTTCTCCGTCTCACTACTTGGTTCCTGCTAACACCCTCTTTGTTTTCTTTGTATACTGTAATTAATCATGGTAAGTATTCACCAGTGATTATACCTAGGTTATTTCAAGGTGTTAAATAGTCATGGCGCGTTTAGCCCACCCCACGAGTTACGCGCCAGATAATGCGAGAACTCACACAGTTGCGGCAAGATCCCCCGGAGGGCATTCGGATATGCACAAATGAAGAGAACATGCTTGATCTTACAGGAATTATTGAGGGCCCTGGTGCGTTTAGTTGTTTCTACGGCGTTTAAGCCCTTAGTGACTTTACCCTCACCTCTACCCCCAACATGGCTGCTTTTGTGATTTATTCCTATTATTCTGCGGACTTGTATCTCTAAATACACTTCAGCCGGGACACCATACGAGGGAGGGTACTTCCGAATTAAGTTCAACTTTACAGAAGATTTCCCAACAGCACCACCTAAATGTATGTCACGTGACGTTTTGTTTCACGCGTCGTGCTTCTGTCTGATCACTTGCAGGTCATTTTATCACTAAACTTTTCCACCCAAACGTTTCATCTTCAGGAGAGATTTGCGTTAACACTCTTAAGAAAGATTGGCAGTCATCATTTGGCATTGCTCACATACTCGTTACCATCAAATGCCTTTTGATTTATCCAAATCCGGAATCCGCGCTGGATGAGGAGGCCGGGAAATTACTTTTAGAGGATTATGCTGCGTTTGAGAAACGTGCTAAACTGATCACTGAAGTTCATGCGCAACCGAAAGTGAGCTTTTGCCTCAAATCCGATGAATGGTTATGTCTGACAGGAAAATGTATTCAGGTCCGGCCAGTGGAATTTAATACACCTCCGTCCCGGTCACCGTCATCGACAGCTCCAGGAGTCCCAACTCCAGCCCCGATTACCACTACCATGCCTCTTCCCGTCTCTGTGCGAACATCAACATCCCCGTCACCGCCCTCGTCAAAAGCGAGTGTCCCGAATGCCCTTTCAAAGTCAACCTCCCCATCTCCCGCTATCCCCATCACTCCATTCCAACCGTCCGTGAATGCTTCCTCTCTTGTTAACACAATAATCCCTCCGACGCCTGCATCAACGGTGCTTCAGCCCTCGAGCCAGGCGGGAAATCGGCTTCCTGGGGTTGGGGTACCACCTACTGGAAAGACCCCTGGCAAACGGGTTAGCAGCGTTGTAGCCGGTGGTGTGGAAAAGAAGAAGAAGGCACTGAAGAGACTATAACATGACCTCACGTTTTTTGTGGAATTTATTCCCGACAATGTCACTGCGACTGATCTGCTAATGGTCACTTTGTCGTGCAGTGTATTCCACCGTATATATGGCAAATAGCGACCTGTATATATCTGTTTGTTTGGCTGTGGAGTTGTTTTGGAGATCTTAGTTGTTCATAGTTCCACCCCAGCGGAGAAATTTCTTCTTGGCGGCTTGTATTAATTTTATTGTTTTCGAGCATGATGCATTTAGCGAACAAAGTTCTTGCAAAGGTGATTTGTTCAGTCGAATGTGCTCAAGATGTCTGTTGAGGTGTCATGGCATTTGTGAATCGTAAACCAAAGAATTGTTGTTTAGTAGTATACAGATATCTAACCATGGCCAGTTCCTGTTTTGCGGGAAATTAGCCCTTCATTTTAGGTTTGACGCAATGGAGCTAAGCCAAGATCTGCCTGTGCGGTCATGTAGCGTTTGGGAAGACGTTACATACTGGAACTTGCTTCCTCCAGGAAGAGCTTCACAGCAGCAAAGCAAGCAAGAACAACTACGTCTAATATTTTCAAAACCACGGAAACTCGTTAAAGACGCTCGCATGAACATCCTCAACTTTCTGTATCTAATTTTCCCGGAGTTTCAGGAGAGGAAATACTATCCGAATTGCGATTGGCGTCTCCTCGTTCAATCAGTATCGATTCCATCACCCTCCTTTCCTAGCTTTTTGCTTTCCTTCTGCTGGAGTTTTTCCTTGATCGCCTTTTGCTTGTCGGCGAGCTTTTGGAATATAGACCCCTACAAAATACCTCTGCTGTTAGCTCTTAGCTACCAAACGCATATACAATCAAGTACGTACGTCGACGATTCCCATCACCTCCTCCTTGGTCAACCGCCCATTCTCCGGCCAAACCATGAGGAAAGCGGTTCCCCATTCGAAAAGAGTCGCCGCCATGCCGAACTACCACAAAATGAGTGTGTCAATGTCAACACGTCGCCATTCAATGAGCCTAACTTACAAAATCGTATGCGTTCCTATTCCCGCTCATCATACGCCGGAGCTCCTTGAACGAGATGGAGTCATGGGGTGCAGGGGTATAATCTGAGAAGATTTTCTCAAAACGAGCCTCGTCGAATTCACCTTCATGGCTTATTGACCTAGTATCGGACCCGTGGACACCCTGGAATATAACTCAGATGTTTTAATACAATGTGACGACAAGGAGCAATACGCGATGGAGTCTGTCGATCCTGATTTTGAAAGAAAGGTCTGGTGTCCAATTGGGATTAGACGCCATGCTTCGAAAATATCGCATCAGAGTTCGGAGTCGGATATTTTACAGGACTCACTCACGAAAATGACATGTGGATGAACAACACGGCAAATAGCGCGAAAACAGGATTGAAGCCAACATCCCGCATGGCCGAATAGCTTGTATGATTAGTATCAAGATACCACAACATACCAACTGGTCTTACGTATCGCGAGGGTATATCAGACCATCACCATTCCTGTCGAAAAATTGAGCATGAGTCTGCAGGACAGTGGGGGCAACTTTAGAATCAAGGAGTGGGGCAGTGGATAAAGCGTCTTTAGGAGGGGCCATTTGAATGATGATAACAAGTTATGTGGGTGTTATGATATTCGTATCTCTTTATGTTTATGATTGAGGAATTTCTGCCTCCACAGTTGCAAGACTAACCCAAAGTGCTGCCTTATAAGTGGTAGACGAAGCAGACTTTAGATGTTTTAGTTAAATTAATATGACGACAGATATTTAAGACCCTGATTGTTATCTTCGTTGCGAGATAGGAGGTCAGACGATGGCTGGTTGAAATTGTACTACTAGGGGAAGATACGGAATTGCAATCTCGTACGACCTGGCAGGCAAGTACAACGGCTACACTCGAATCAGACGTCCCAATATCGGACGATGGTCATCCATGCTTTCTGAAAAATCTACATAAGTGTATTCAGCTAACATAGCTCTTTGAAGATGCTAGAAATTTCGTCCGTGGCGATCAAGTCAGTTAATTAAAAGATTGAAATAGTAGGTGCCTTGAGGCATTCTCTATTGTTCCTGAGATTCTATTCTCATAAATTAATTCTACAATAAATGTAACGAGACTTAACAGTGGCTGGCGACCGAGGGGAACTTACACCCTAGTCTTGTCCATCTCATGGCTCAGCACCTCTCAGTTCCCTGCGTCCTAGACTCCATCAGCGCTACTGCCACGCCAATACTAATGGCACCATTATCGAACGCAAATTTTGTACCAATTAGTAGTATACCCCCTAAGGTCCGGATGTACAAGTCTAAACATCTTCTAAAAAACATATCGGAAGGCAATGATGTTCCATAATATGAACTTGAAGATCCAGGATAAATATTTTTCAATGTGTCGACTAGTTTTTCGATGCTAAACCTTCCCGGGGGGAAAATAATGACCGAAAGTGAACGCTTCATAGTTGATAGCTCCTTACAGCATTATCTATATTCTGAGTCCTAGTTTTCGCTCGCCACCCGTGTGTTACACATCACTAACAATTCTAAAAGGTGCATCAGTTCGCTGTGATGAAGAGGGATAGCGTAACATATCACCAGAACCTCGGCTTTCAGCCGTTTGTGGGCTGTGTAACAGCGGACTTGTCTTGTTCATGGAACCCCCCCCCTCGCGACTCTGTTGTCGTTCCACATTTCCTGCATTGCTGACTAATTCTTATTATACCTTATGATCCAGAGTTGAATTCTGAAGCATGTGTTTTAGTCTATTACACTGTCTGTCATCGTCGTCCCCGTTTTCGTGGCTGCTATCACCGTCACACTCGTCAACTTTATATCATTTCCGTCATTGTTACTGTTCTCCCCTTTGAATCATGGTCACCGTCCATTGTCACTGGATTCCTCTTATTTTTGGCTGGTTTATGAAATGGAAAACCCTAAAGAGCTTATGCAGAAGTCAAGTTAGCAAATTTATTCATGTTGAACAGTAGAAAATGTAAATATCAAACACTTCTGACTTATCCGATGTCCGTTTCGGTAGCGGCCACAGGAGGTGTATCAAAGACCAGTCTCCAACTCCAATCACCGCAACAAACCCGAACTACAGATGTTACAAATATCTACCCATGGGTCGGACTTTTGCAGGATGGGGCTTATAAGGTCGAACATTTGTATTGGATCTACCCCGCCGACTGAAGGGGTCTAGCAGAGTTTATGTAGTAACGCTGCATAGATGGTGCGCCCTCTTGTCAGAAAAATAGAGGACTAACAAGAAGACGATGTCAATGGTAATTAATTATGTTGAGTAGTGACATCGCTATCCATGTTAATCCCTAAAATCTAAAGAAATTGAATCTGCAGTGAGTTCTATAATATTAACGTAAACTTGAACACACTCAAGAGGGATTATCTTTCTACGCCATTCGAGCGACTTTTTTGGGATTAAAAGGCGAATCCTTCAAGGAAGGCACATGATAGATGTCGTACGGCAATAGACCGAACGATCTGGACAAATTTGTTCAGGGAATATAGGTTCCCCATAGGAGACTAGATGAAATGTCGACAATCAGACATCCTTATCACACCATCCACCGACACCATATTTGCCACCCAATAACCTCTTCTCATTTAGATGTACATACCTCAGTAGACAATCGGCTTGCAAAAACCTGTTCCATACGAGATGTCATACAAGGTATAAGTCGATAAATATACGAAATATTACTTGACTGATGCTCAAAGTACCACCGGCATACATACACTATCACAACGTTCTTCAAAATAGTAAAACTCACACCTGGTCCTCCATCCGTATCGGCTGATACCCATCCCTGCCTCCAGAGCTGCTCCGACCCAGGCCCATTCCTAAGCCCATCAGAAGTCCTTTGCCCTTCCTCCGCCCACCACTCGCGCTCACATGCAAGTCCTCCTCCGTTTCCCTCCGTCGCTCCCTCGCAGCTCGGAATCCCTCAGGCGGGACCTCATACAACGTCTCATACTCCACACCAAGCTCCCGCCCAATGGTCCAGAAATCCACACAGTTCCGACGCATCCCTATATCGAATGGGTTCGATGCCTTTGTGGAACGAGCCAGGCCCTCGGTTGCCTTGCCTGTGGTGAAGCGGTCAAAACCGAGGATGTTCATGATGAAGCCCCAGCAGCCCTTCACGCCGTGCTTGTGGCCGTGTGCGTGCTCGTGGTCTCCCTGGGCATGCGAGTGGCCCTGTTGGGCACCCAGACTGGCGCCGCCTCGGCCGCCGAGGAAGCCGTACCGTCCCAGGTTGGATACTTCAAGCGTGGTCATTTGCCGGGCGATCTGGAATAGCTGGCTGGCGAGCAGCACGCAGGTCCACGAAAGCTGTAGAGTGGACCAGCCAGCAACGGTGAAGAGGAAGGGGTCATAGGCCGTCGCTGCGCAGAAGGCGGTAGGGAGCAAACATGAGCTGGATGGGACGGACGGTTCCACGGCCGCATCCTGTCGACGCATAACTGGCGCTATGGCAGTCGTTGCGCCACCGGCATCGATGCCAGACACATCAGGGAGCACATTGGAGAAATAGACAAAAGTGAGGTAGTCAAACAGGCATATACCGGCTACGAGTGTCGCCACGAACAGAACAAACTGTCGATGGTTATTCAGACCAACGCAGTTCCATACCCATGGACAATGGTGGTCGAATCGCGCGGTACAACGATTGCAATTGCGGCAGTGTTTAGAGCGTAGAGGTTTCCGGGCCATACATGAAATACAGAATGTCGCTCCGTTCAAACGACCACTGCTGGCCAAGTCCTCGATGATCTGATAGCGAATAAGTGCACCATTCTACTTTTTGAAGCACGTTGGGCTCACATCTTTAAGGTCTGCGTCATTGACGGGTTTGGGGCATGTGCCGGGGTCTAATGTGATTGCACGGAAGAAGTTGTAACAACATAACAAGAACATGAGTGCAAATATTAGGTGGGTGAAGGCATAACCTTGGGAATCTGAATGAGAAACTGTGCGTAAGCATACTCGCGAGTATAAAGGAAAAAGACCGACCTCGAACCAACCGAGTAAACCAGCAAAAACCAACCCAAACACATGAGCCTGTGATTATGCCAGCGAAGTACGGACTCTGAGTGACGCTATCTGTGTAGCTTTTATGGTTCAAAAGAACTCGCGTAACAATCTATCCTCGCATCAGCACAAGTAGCTCAGGTAAATCGAGTACAATCATACGTGATGCATGCCGAAAAATTCCGCGCCGGCAAGCGGTAAGCCGGTGTACCACGGAAGAATCGAAAGTGTCGTAAATATCATGTACAAAAAGAGTGTCGGCAGGATAAATATTGCGATGCGGGTATTGCGCTCATTGAACGGCTTTCCACGCCGTCCGCCGTCTTCCGCCATTCCGCCCTCTTCAAGTGCGCGCCGCCACGCGCCCAGGGCCTTGAGTTCACTGGCCATATCGCGCGGAGTTTTGCCTGAGGCGTCGCGCGCGTTCAGATCTGAGCCGACTTCAACCAGCTTGCGGATGCAGTTCTGAAAGTGGCGTTAGATGCTTGTCGATGAACCCTGATGCTCTGACACACCTTGTTGCCTCGGACGACCGCCCAATGAAGCGGTGTAAGACCGGCATCATCACGAGCGGTGATCGAAGCGCCATGCTTGAGCAGAAGTTCGACGGACAACGCGTCGCCCTGGTACGCAGCCCACATGAGTGAAGTGTGACCAATTGAGTCTGAGGAATCCACGGCGATAGGTTGGTGGAGGAGGTACAAAAGAGCCATGACGGATGATGAGTGGGTGACGAGATGGAGCGTATTGAATCCTTGCGAGTCGGTGATCGTTGGATCGGCATTGTGGGATATTAAGAGGTGAATGACGTAGACATATCCGTTCCTGCGGGTAGGTGGTATGTGGATTAGTATAAAGGTAGATCCCTTTTTCATTAGGCACACATCAGAGTTGTTCACCGTGTGTACACTAGAAAACGGTAAACATCCCACCGCTCCTTACAACACAGAGCGGTAAGAGTATTTAGCATTTTTCATGGACAACTGTGAACACTGTGATGTGTTCCTAGTGTTCGTCTGAAAGTGACGTACCGTGCCGCCCATTGCATGGGTGTAGCGACGAGATCCCCACCTTGAGCATCAACCTCCGCACCCTGCTCCAACAAGTATTTGCATGTCGCTATTTGAGCATTTATTGCTGCCCAATGAAGTGGTGTAATATTCTGCTCGTCGCGATCCGTGGCTTTTGCCCTCCCAGATTCGATCATTTCTCGCACGACTGCGAGATCACCACGCTGAGAAGCTAGAAAGATGTTATCCTCACGCTGCGAAAGAAAGAAAAAAAATGCAGATATTGATTAATTGTAGTGATTCAAGGTGTCCCATGTACTCACATTCTCCGGCTCTGTGTTCAACGCTTCCGTGAAGCTTAAGCTACCTTCCGCAGTCTCCGTGGACAACATAGCTGAAGCATCTGCCTTAGGTGTCACTATACCAGTGGGATCTGACATGAGTGCCGTGAAGGAAAAAGTGTGTTGGTCGCCGTCGCACTGCGCGCAGCGGTGATAGGCGCCCGATTAAGCGGTCATTATTATGTTAGGATCCGGAGCCACCTTGTCTTGGAAGCCCCCATCATATTTCAAATCGAATATAAAAACGAACTCAACGCGTACAATAATGAACCGATTGACCATTGCGAAACACTCAGGCTAGCTCTTGTTCATACATTGTATGCTGCAGGAGCCATATTTCTGGAGGTATTTTCATATTTTATAATCCATACGGCTATCATGAAAAAACACATGTACAGTTGTATTTTAGCCCTTTGAAGTCTAAGAAGAAAAGAAAAGATTCATTTCCTGAAATTAGGGCCACTGTCGAAACAAACCTGGTTTCTAAGGTGTACCCGATTCCACTATATAATGGTTCAGTGCGTTGGACCAAATCGTTTTGGAGATCGAACTAGTCAAACCGAAGAATATATATGCTGCAAACAAAGCATTTAAGGGTGATTTCTTACGATTTGAGACGACCCAAAGATCCCACTCTGTCCTCAGCATCGTGTAAATCTAGTTATGCATATGTTATAAGTTGCGTAGCGGGATTGAGGGGTATGATTTACGGTTCTTCGACAGGACGAGGGAAGGCAGAAACTCATCAATACCTCATCAAGGTCGCACAGTACTAGTAGTATTTTTGTACCGATAATCCATCAGATGTGTAGAATGACGTCAAAATTTGACCAGATAGGCATCCTTGACACTTGGGAATTTATTTGGAGATGGCCGCAGCTTGCCCAGTTTAGTTTTGTTTAGTTCACAAAGTACTGGCCGAGTCGGAACCGTTTGAAAATGGCCGCTGTTCGCATAAGGAATGAATGGATGATGGAGATATGAACTTTTGGTAGCTTCAAATATGCATATAGGCTCCTTTCACTTGAAGCGTTTTGAGTGCTCAACTTTGGGGCACCGGAACAAATGTTTGGGGAAAACAACAATTTTTTGTGGGCCATTTCACTCCATTGCAATTCTTTTTGGATAATAATAACTTTCCTCCTTTATCTGTGAGACATCTGCTTCTTCTTGTCTATCTCCTTTCAAAAGATAAAATTTGGACCTTACTATTTATTCTTGAATCTGAACGCAGGCGATGATATGATGAGGGTAAGTATGTACTTGCTCATGTCGGGGATCTCGGACTTGGGATGAGTCAATATCCATGGGTGCCTGTGACACAAGCGACCTGCCAAGTGTGAGTCAACTAAGTATGACAATTATAGTTCACGAGTCTTTACTTTAATAGCGACAATGCGCCAAAGAAGGGTGTAGATCACTTCCAAAGTATCCCTTTGGCAATTGTGTCCAGTTATCCTGTTCACACTCAATAAATACGTTTTGCCGCTTTTATTTCGTCCAATATATTGTCCCTCAAGCTGCATTTGCTCTAATGACCGACACTCAATCCATCACGCTTCCACCTCCCAAGGCTGACCAGCCTTTCATAATCATCTCTGCACTTGAAGCCGGTGTGCTCGACTTTCCAACCCATATTTTCGTTAAAGATGTGCCAAAAGATGAGGTACACACGGTCCCATCACTTTCATTCTCTTTGAGGCATTCTCAATCGAACGCGCATCTTCTCTTTGATCTCGGTTTGCGGAAGGACGTCGAGAATTTTACGCCATCTACACAGGAGCTGATAAAAGAAACCATGCCGGTGCAGATTCCTCAAGATGTTTCAGAGTCTCTTATTAAAGGGGGCATTCAACCCAAAGACGTAACAACCATCGTCCTGAGTCACTTGCATTTCGATCAGTAAGTTCCCCGATGAGCTGTGTGGCCTTGTCTGAAAAGACACTATTTCCATTTCTACGTAGTGTTGGTGACCACAAATTGTTCCCAAATGCTACTTTCATCACTGGGGAAGGAAGCCGTGCGGTACTCGCCGAAGGATACCCCTCAGAGCCCTCCTCCGAACAGTTAGCCGACTCGGTGCCAGTCGACCGTACACGATTTCTCTCCGCCGACGACTTTACTAGCGCAATCGCCGGCTTCCCCCACACATACGACTACTTCGGAGACGGCTCGCTATATATAATCGATTCGCCGGGGCATATGAGAGGCCACCTTAACCTTCTCGTGCGTACCTCCGCGGCAGGAACGTGGTTGTATCTCGGAGGGGACACCTGCCATGACCCCAGGCTACTCAAGGACATACATCGCACTACTGAGGAAGCCCATGACGACCTAACAGTCGCAAAGGCTCACCTCGGGCGGGTCAGTGCACTGCGAGGGCTGAAGGGAGTTCAGGTTCTCGTAGCCCATGATTGGGAGTGGTATGAAAATAACAGAGGCAGTGATGCTTTCCTTCCCGGGAAAATATCGCCCATCAATGTATAAGCGAGGCCACCCGAAGTGGCCAGTCCAAGAAAATGTCATTAGTGAACATGTACTGTATAATAGGATAACAATGTGATTATGGAAATAGTTATGTTTATTTATGTATGCCGACAGTATCAGCTTCTAATGTTCTTTTCTCCTACCATGTACCCACAATTCCCTAGGTAGCTTAAATGTGAAAAATTGGCAAGCACTGGAGGCACCCCAAGATTTTTGGAGTTGCAAAACCTTCAGAAAATCTTGCTATTTGGCCAAATTTGCTAAGCATTCTTTGAACTGGAAAAACTGTTCAGAAATCTTGAGTTTTAGTAGGTTTTTCTGAGGACAAAAATTGTATCTGAAATCCCTAAAAATGTTGATCAGGAAATTCTAAGGAAACATTGGTGGAAATAGCCTATTTTCTGTGGATTTTCTAAATAGGAAAATTCTTAAAAAACCCTGGGTTTTGTTAGGGTTTTTCCACCCAACAGAATTCTATGAAAACTGTAATAATTTGCCTAGAGAAATCAATTGAAAACCACATATTTCTACTCAATTTTTCTGCTCAGGGAATTGGGTGAAAACTGTAATTTTTTGCCAGGAAAATCTTGTGCCAAGACAAAGTTTTGTTAATGTTTTGTCAAGGGGAAAACCATAATGAAATTGACAATTTAATTATATGGGAAATCATTGAATAATTATAGATTTCAATAAGATTTTCCTTGGCCACAAACACTATGAAAATTCAAAAAATGTGTTGGTGAAATCTTGAAGAAATTAACATTTTCACATGAGTTTCTTAAAGGTTTTTCAAGATGAGAAACCTTGAACTGATTTTTCCTGATTGAGCATGATTCACAATTGTTTGGAAGGGTACAGTGGGATTCACAAATATTTAAGAGGATTGTTTTAGATTCAGGTAGATTCTTTTAGATTCAGATAGATTCTTTTAGATTCAGATAGATTCTTTGAGATTCAGATAGATTCAGATAGATTCTTTTAGATTCAGATAGATTCTGTTAAATTCAGATAGATTCTTTTAGATTCAGATAGATTCTTTTAGATTCTTTTAGATTCACATAGATTCAGATAGATTCTTTTAGATTCACATAGATTCAGATAGATTCTTTTAGATTCACATAGATTCAGATAGATTCTTTTAGATTCAGATAGATTCTTTTAGATTCAGATAGATTCTTTTAGATTCAGATAGATTCTTTTAGATTCAGATAGATTCTTTTAGATTCAGATAGATTCTTTTAGATTCAGATAGATTCAGATAGATTCAGATAGATTCTTTTAGATTCAGATAGATTCTTTTAGATTCAGATAGATTCACATAGATTCAGATAGATTCTTTTAGGTTCAGATAGATTCACATAGATTCAGATAGATTCTTTTAGATTCAGATAGATTCTTTTAGATTCAGATAGATTCTTTTAGATTCAGATAGATTCTTTTAGATTCTTTTAGATTCTTTTAGATTCAGATAGATTCAGATAGATTCAGATAGATTCAGATAGATTCTTTTAGATTCAGATAGATTCTTTTAGATTCAGATAGATTCTTTTAGATTCAGATAGATTCACATAGATTCAGATAGATTCTTTTAGGTTCAGATAGATTCACATAGATTCAGATAGATTCTTTTAGATTCAGATAGATTCACATAGATTCAGATAGATTCACATAGATTCACATAGATTCACATAGATTCAGATAGATTCTTTTAGATTCACATAGATTCTTTTAGATTCACATAGATTCTTTTAGATTCACATAGATTCAGATAGATTCTTTTAGATTCACATAGATTCTTTTAGATTCAGGTAGATTCTTGTAAATTCAGATAGATTCTTTTCAATTCACATAGATTCAGATAGATTCTTTTCAATTCACATAGATTCAGATAGATTATTTTAGATTCAGGTAGATTCTTGTAGATTCAGATGGATTCAGATGGATTCAGATAGATTCTTTTAGATTCACATAGATTATTTTAGATTCAGGTAGATTCTTGTAGATTCAGATAGATTCTGTTAGATTCAGATAGATTCCTTTAGATTCACATAGATTCAGATAGATTATTTTAGATTCAGGGAGATTCAGATAGATTCAGATAGATTCTTTTAGATTCAGATAGATTCTGTTAGATTCTTTTAGATTCATATAGATTCAGATAGATTCTTTTAGATTCTTTTAGATTCTTTTAGATTCAGGTAGATTCTTTTAGATTCAGATAGATTCTTTTGGATTCTTTTGGATTCTTTTAGATTCTTTTAGATTCAGGTAGATTCTTGTAGATTCAGATAGATTCAGATAGATTCAGATAGATTCTTTTAGATTCACATAGATTCTTTTAGATTCAGGTAGATTCTTGTAGATTCAGATAGATTCTTTTAGATTCAGATAGATTCCTTTAGATTCACATAGATTCAGATAGATTATTTTAGATTCAGGGAGATTCAGATAGATTCAGATAGATTCTTTTAGATTCAGATAGATTCAGATAGATTCTTTTAGATTCTTTTAGATTCACATAGATTCAGATAGATTATTTTAGATTCGGGTAGATTCTTGTAGATTCAGGTAGATTCTTTTAGATTCAGAGAGATTCTCTTAGATTCACATAGATTCAGATAGATTCTTTTAGATTCACATAGATTCTTTTAGATTCACATAGATTCTTTTAGATTCAGGTAGATTCTTGTAGATTCAGATAGATTCAGATAGATTCAGATAGATTCAGATAGATTCACATAGATTATTTTAGATTCAGGTAGATTCTTGTAGATTCAGATAGATTCAGATAGATTCAGATAGATTCTTTTAGATTCAGATAGATTCTTTTAGATTCAGATAGATTCTTTTAGATTCAGATAGATTCTTTTAGATTCAGATAGATTCTTTTAGATTCAGATAGATTCTTTTAGATTCAGATAGATTCAGATAGATTCAGATAGATTCTTTTAGGTTCAGATAGATTCACATAGATTCAGATAGATTCTTTTAGATTCAGATAGATTCACATAGATTCAGATAGATTCACATAGATTCACATAGATTCACATAGATTCAGATAGATTCTTTTAGATTCACATAGATTCTTTTAGATTCACATAGATTCAGATAGATTCTTTTAGATTCACATAGATTCTTTTAGATTCAGGTAGATTCTTGTAAATTCAGATAGATTCTTTTCAATTCACATAGATTCAGATAGATTCTTTTCAATTCACATAGATTCAGATAGATTATTTTAGATTCAGGTAGATTCTTGTAGATTCAGATAGATTCTTTTAGATTCAGATAGATTCTCTTAGATTCATATAGATTCAGATAGATTCTTTTAGATTCAGATAGATTCAGATAGATTCACATAGATTCTTTTAGATTCACATAGATTCAGATAGATTATTTTAGATTCAGGTGGATTCTTGTAGATTCAGGTAGATTCTTTTAGATTCAGATAGATTCTCTTAGATTCATATAGATTCAGATAGATTCTTTTAGATTCACATAGATTATTTGAGATTCAGGTAGATTCTTGTAGATTCAGATAGATTCTTTTAGATTCAGATAGATTCTTTTAGATTCTCTTAGATTCAGATAGATTCTTTTAGATTCAGATAGATTCAGATAGATTCTTTTAGATTCAGGTAGATTCTTGTAGATTCAGATAGATTCAGATAGATTCAGATAGATTCAGATAGATTCAGATAGATTCACATAGATTCACATAGATTCAGATAGATTAGATTCAGATAGATTCTTTTCAATTCAGATAGATTCTTTTAGATTCACATAGATTCTTTTAGATTCAGGTAGATTCTTTTAGATTCACATAGATTCAGATAGATTCTTTTAGATTCTTTTAGATTCACATAGATTCTTTTAGATTCTTTTAGATTCTTTTAGATTCACATAGATTCTTTTAGATTCACATAGATTCTTTTAGATTCACATAGATTCAGATAGATTCTTTTAGATTCACATAGATTCAGATAGATTCTTTTAGATTCACATAGATTATTTTAGATTCAGGTAGATTCTTGTAGATTCAGATAGATTCAGATAGATTCAGATAGATTCAGATATATTCAGATAGATTCAGATAGATTCTTTTAGATTCAGGTAGATTCTTGTAGATTCAGATAGATTCAGATAGATTCAGATAGATTCACATGGATTCACATAGATTCACATAGATTCACATAGATTCACATAGATTCACATAGATTCAGATAGATTCACATAGATTCAGATAGATTCTAGAATCTATGTGAATCTATGTGAATCTATGTGAATCTACAAGAATCTACCTGAATCTAAAAGAATCTATCTGAATCTATGTGAATCCATGTGAATCTATCTGAATCTATCTGAATCTATCTGAATCTACAAGAATCTACCTGAATCTAAAAGAATCTATCTGAATATATCTGAATATATCTGAATCTATCTGAATCTATCTGAATCTATCTGAATCTACAAGAATCTACCTGAATCTAAAATAATCTATGTGAATCTAAAAGAATCTATCTGAATCTATGTGAATCTAAAAGAATCTATATGAATCTATCTGAATCTACAAGAATCTACCTGAATCTAACATAATCTATGTGAATCTAAAAGAATCTATGTGAATCTAAAAGAATCTATGTGAATCTAAAAGAATCTATGTGAATCTAAAAGAATCTAAAAGAATCTATCTGAATCTATGTGAATCTAAAAGAATCTATGTGAATCTAAAAGAATCTATCTGAATTGAAAAGAATCTATCTGAATCTAATCTATCTGAATCTATGTGAATCTATGTGAATCTATGTGAATCTATCTGAATCTATCTGAATCTACAAGAATCTACCTGAATCTAAAATAATCTATGTGAATCTAAAAGAATCTATCTGAATCTATGTGAATCTAAAAGAATCTAAAAGAATCTATCTGAATCTATCTGAATCTAAAAGAATCTATCTGAATCTATCTGAATCTCCCTGAATCTAAAATAATCTATCTGAATCTAAAAGAATCTACCTGAATCTAAAAGAATCTAAAAGAATCTATCTGAATCTATGTGAATCTAAAAGAATCTACCTGAATCTAAAAGAATCCACCTGAATCTAAAAGAATCTATGTGAATCTAAAAGAATCTATCTGAATCTATGTGAATCTAAAAGAATCTATCTGAATCTAAGAGAATCTAAAAGAATCTATCTGAATCTAAAAGAATTTATCTGAATCTACAAGAATCTACCTGAATCTAAAATAATCTATGTGAATGTAAAAGAATCTATCTGAATCTATATGAATCTAAGAGAATCTATCTGAATCTAAAAGAATCTATCTGAATCTACAAGAATCTACCTGAATCTAAAATAATCTATCTGAATCTATGTGAATTGAAAAGAATCTATTTGAATCTATGTGAATCTAAAAGAATCTATGTGAATCTACAAGAATCTACCTGAATCTAAAAGAATCTATGTGAATCTAAAAGAATCTATCTGAATCTATCTGAATCTAAAAGAATCTATCTGAATATATGTGAATCTAAAAGAATCTATCTGAATCTACAAGAATCTACCTGAATCTAAAATACTCTATGTGAATCTAAAAGAATCTATCTGAATCTAAAAGAATCTAAAAGAATCCAAAAGAATCCAAAAGAATCTATCTGAATCTATCTGAATCTATCTGAATCTAAAAGAATCTAAAAGAATCTAAAAGAATCTAAAAGAATCTATCTGAATCTATCTGAATCTATCTGAATCTACAAGAATCTACCTGAATCTAAAATAATCTATCTGAATCTATGTGAATCTAAAGAATCTATCTGAATCTAAAAGAATCTATCTGAATCTACAAGAATCTACCTGAATCTAAAATAATCTACCTGAATCTAAAATAATCTATCTGAATCTATGTGAATCTAAAAGCATCTATCTGAATCTATGTGAATCTAAAAGAATCTATCTGAATCTATGTGAATCTAAAAGAATCTATCTGAATCTATGTGAATCTAAAAGAATCTAAAAGAATCTATGTGAATCTAAAAGAATCTATCTGAATTTAACAGAATCTATCTGAATCTAAAAGAATCTATCTGAATCTATCTGAATCTATCTGAATCTCAAAGAATCTATCTGAATCTAAAAGAATCTATCTGAATCTAAAAGAATCTACCTGAATCTAAAAGAATCCTCTTAAATATTTGTGAATCCCACTGTACCATTCCAAACAATTGTGAATCATGCTCAATCAGGAAAAATCAGTTCAAGGTTTCTCATCTTGAAAAACCTTTAAGAAACTCATGTGAAAATGTTAATTTCTTCAAGATTTCACCAACACATTTTTTGAATTTTCATAGTGTTTGTGGCCAAGGAAAATCTTATTGAAATCTATCATTATTCAATGATTTCCCATATAATTAAATTGTCAATTTCATTATGGTTTTCCCCTTGACAAAACATTAACAAAACATTGTCTTGGCACAAGATTTTCCTGGCAAAAAATTACAGTTTTCACCCAATTCCCTGAGCAGAAAAATTGAGTAGAAATATGTGGTTTTCAATTGATTTCTCTAGGCAAATTATTACAGTTTTCATAGAATTCTGTTGGGTGGAAAAACCCTAACAAAACCCAGGGTTTTTTAAGAATTTTCCTATTTAGAAAATCCACAGAAAATAGGCTATTTCCACCAATGTTTCCTTAGAATTTCCTGATCAACATTTTTAGGGATTTCAGATACAATTTTTGTCCTCAGAAAAACCTACTAAAACTCAAGATTTCTGAACAGTTTTTCCAGTTCAAAGAATGCTTAGCAAATTTGGCCAAATAGCAAGATTTTCTGAAGGTTTTGCAACTCCAAAAATCTTGGGGTGCCTCCAGTGAAGGGTAGCAAAACCAACTGTGCGGTCTTGAAAAAAGAAGACAGTACAAGCATTTTCACGAGACTGTGGCAAATCAAGTGGCATCAATAAATCAAAAAAGAGGCAGACATGACGTCATGTTCAAGCAACTTACACTCGCGGTTAATCAGATTTGACGATCTTGCTAAAAATTGCGTGTAAGCCAAGGCAGAGGGTAGCCAAACAGGATACCCACGCATGTCTCGATACTACAGATCCTCTGTTCGTGGGTGAACGTGCCATCAGCTCTCGTCGTCAAAGAAGTCTGAATACCCGCGTTGATCTCGCAAACGTTGACATATGCATGCATGCAGGCGCAGGAGTCTAGGGAAAGAGCATATAATGATCAAGGACTCTTCGGCACATTGGCCATTTTTCGTATAAAGGAAGAATTGCATTTATCTGGCAAACTCGAGCATATATTCGTCGACTGCACTGCGGTGGAAAATTCATCTGGTCACAAACGGTAAAATAATCTCAGGCATAACAATAGGGGAAAACACCCAAAACATTTGACAACGCAGACAATTTGCGTACTCTTTTCGCAATGATAGATGGATCCATCAATTATTTCCCAAAGCCAAAATTGTATGTGATGATAGTTGAAAAAAGTATTTTTTTCGTTGTTGCGGTTGTGTACTCCAAACTGAAACTTTTTATGACCTAATAAATGTCCTGGTTGGAACCACTTCTCACCCTATTTGTCTTCTTAACATATAGAGAAAATATACGTCATTTGAAATATATTCATGGAAAGACAGGACTGGCTATACCTCGCTCTCTGCCCTCAAGCTCCCAGACACCCATATAGAGCAGCAGAAATTTCACGCACTTATTTCAAGAAGAACCATATCTTTTCACTGCGATCATTTAAGTTGACACCCATCTTCAAGTACTCTGATAGAAGGGACCTGCGCTTGACATGCGCGGCGTGCATCTCTCCCAATTAATCAGCAATTCGAAGTCCGCCCTCGAATTGCCGAATTGCCGAATTGCGCAGGTAGGACTGCGCACCGCAACGGCACTGGTAAAAGGAACGAGTCAACACTTACAACCATACATCGACTCAGCAAGGCTCTTTGGAAGCAAGCACGATGATACTACTAGAAGACAAGCGTGCTCCTCCGCCTCCATATCCCGCATCGGAGTCATCTCCTATCAGGCAGACGGGCAATGGCCCGAAGCTATCTGATTTACCTCCTAACATACTCTTGCATATCGTGGAGGCGACCTTTCCACCATATATACCGGTTGACGGACTAGCTGGCCAGCGACGGACGCTTTACTGGCTTACTGTTAGTTTGAGACTTGTTAACCGCAGTCTGTACATGGGTACGTCCTATATTGGTACAATGCAATGATCTCGGACGTTAATCTGGATGTAAATAGCTTCTATGCATATTTTACGGTCAACGTACTTCGAAGCATACACATCGCTGGTAAAATCCCCTTACACCTCTGATCCATTTCCAACGGGCTCTGCAGGGGCAGGGTCAGATACCGACTCGCATGTACTACCGCCGATCCAATCTATTCAAAGGGAAGCTGAGGTTTTCGATCTTTTCATCGCTCTTAAAACTCGAGAGGATGTATGGCTTGATGACTCAGAACTACACCTAAGGAACGAGGATGGGTTGAATGATCTCTTTGCTGTGATGCAGGTACTATTAAATTTTAATTTTGCTCCATTATATTCATACTTCTCTTGTAGCCTCGACGCCGTATCGAGGATTTGCTTCGATATTATGGTCTACGCTATGGCTTTATCACATTATCAGACTCTCCTGCCCGGCGGCAACGTGCAATTCCGTTTTCCTATTTAACGGTGTCTTTTTCACCCCGCAAAGTAGGTACTCATCAAATTGATGGGACGTTTGCTGACATTTTCTCAACTTATGATCAGGTCGGTGTCTTATTACTCACCCCAGCAGTAAGCAGAACGCCCCAGCGGCGAACTGTTATCGCTGAATGCATCAGGGACCGAGATGAGATTCTAGAGATCTCGGCAAAAAAGCTCGCAAAAGCTCTGGGACGCTACATTCATGATACACGGTGATACGGGACAACTGACATTGCCAACTTTCACGACATCACTTATCTGTATTATCCCGCGTTGTATCATCGTACAGCAACCATTGGTGTTCAAGACGGACTTCCATAATTTCTATACTACTACTATACATACCATACAGAAACCAATAATACTTCGAGGAACCTCGCATCTCACAATGAATGCTATGTATCTCGAACAAAAATGAGATCAATCACCCTTCAGGAAGCTTCCCTTCGGTGAACAATGTCGGTCATTAGGAACGCCCTTCCTCCGATGCGCCAACGGGGTGTCTACGTTGTGGTCAACGTAAGCCATTGATATATTACATGTCGACGATCATGGTCCCAAGCATAACCCAGAGCTTTTATGATAAAAAAAGCACTCATTGTATGCGCATAAAACAGCACTTATGCATGTGCTTTTTGCCGCTATCCTCCTGGATTCCTACGTCATGTCTGTGTACGACAGACATCTGGTTGATCTCGGCGAGCTGTTTTCGCTTGTGTGCGTAATTGTGGGTTCTTTCGATTCGACGCGGGGTACTTGAATTTTCTGTTCTTTTAAAAATAATAATATTTGGTTAGTGTACCACAGTGTGCTATATTGGTCTCTGAAAAGACATTTCTTTCTGCGAAAACTTGAACCTTGAACGTAACTAGCAGTATCGTCTCGTGCAATGGTGAATGATGCACACATTTACAAGTTGAATTTTGGGGATTCGGTAAGCGAGTGGTAAGGACTCGAATCATATGGATGTTAGTAAGTGGGTTACTAGGTATATATGGGGTATTAAGTTGCAACACTTCCTGCAACGTTTCCATCTCATCCGCTATCTGAGTCATTGTACACTCAGATAATGTCAACTAGCATTTCATCCTGCTTTGAAATGCCATTGTTTCCAACAGAATCTCCAATATTGGCACTTTCCTGGAGCCTCCAGCCCATTTCCCTGAAAGAATATCAGGCCCTTTTGCAAGTGTATAGAGGTAACAGCACCCACCCCATTTGGCCCTCTGCTTCTAGCAGATGATCTTCCATTCCATACACCATCAGCATGGAACCTCATCCTCTACCTCTAACCACTCTTGTGCTCTGGCCTGAGAGTCAATTTTCCATGTTTTATTTTTTTCAATGTTAGCTGGGAAAACTATGGAACATCAGCCACCCACCTTTGGGCTCAAATGCCCTGCCTCCTCAGAGCCTGAGTCTGCTGTAGAGAGTCAAGTCCAATGTTAGAACTGGGAAACCCACTGGGATCTGGGACTTATCCTATAAGTATTTGACTCTCTATATTGCACAAACTTACCACTGGACTCCCCCTAGATAACCCAGACTCCATTCTGTACATGTCAAACATTCTGGATTGTATGAACAATGCACCAGACCCCACCTGGACATTCCAGATCCCCTTGTTCCTAATCCATCTTTGCTCATTTGTCATCTGGTTCAGTTACCACCGTGTTTCCCTATTTGTTTGACATCTGGTTTATTGTGTTATTGTACTCTTGATATGTTCTTTTGTATGTCTAAGTTGGTAGTACAATAATCTACTAGTCTATATAGTCCAGTAGCTAATTGTATGTATATAGGATCTGATCAGAAAATCGACTTAGTTTCTACTTGTCTCTTGTACCTTGCATATTCTTGGAACCCATGGGTTTCCTGTCCACTCCTGTTTGAAGTTGGACAACATGATCTGCAAAGGCACACCACATAAGCTGAAGCCGAGTCCTTTCCCAGAACTTCTGTGGGTTTCCCCAGAGACCCACCCATGAGCCCTGCATTTAACAGTATTTTCTGATCAAATCTTGCAGATTGTCTTGATCATGCCACCAAGAAAGAAACCATCCGAACAACTGGAGCCCACTACCATCTGGTCACCACTCATTTTGCATTTTGTATACCAGCCAGACATCCAGACATAACCCAGACACCACAGATGAATCCTGTTTTGAAGAAATACCAGAAATTCTGGATGCTTCTGAGCACAAGGAAGAGTCTGCAGCCCCTGATAAGGCCAAAGGTATTGAAAACCCCCCAACTATGGAATGACCATGTGCCGAGGACCCTACTTCTGAATTTTTAGCAGGTACAATAGATAAATTCATGACTCACCTGCTTGAAGAACAAAAGAAGACAGAACAGGAACCTCCACAGTCAAAGGTCAATGTTCTAGAACCCTTCATGGGTTCCAACCCCAACAAACTCTCCACCTTCCTTATGCAATGTCACTTCAACTTCCACAATTGACCTGCAGCATTCTCCACAGACTCCTGAAAAGTCAACTATGCACTCTCTTACCTCTCAGGATCTGCATTGAAGTGGTTCAAACTGGCTTTTAGCAGACTTACCAAGGAAGAGCCAATTTGACTTGATGATTGGAATGCATTTGTTGAAGAATTAGAAACAAATTTTGGCCTGTATGACCCAACCAGAGAAGCCGAGAATAGCCTCACCAATTTTTGCATGAAGGACAACCAGCTCATCACAGACTATATTGTTCCAGTTCAATAATCTTGCTGTGTGTTGTCAATGGGGCAATTCTGCACTCCATCATCAGTTCTACTCTGGTTTGCCCTCCCACCTCAAGGATGAAGTGTTGAAAGGTGAGGACAGCAAACCCAAGACACTTTCCCGGATGTGCCTCAAAGCTCAAAATGCAGATGCATGTTATTGGGAATGTTGAGTGGAAGTTGCCTGTGAGACACCCATGGACAAATCCAGCAAGTCCATGGTGAACAAAACCAACAATGACCCATCTACTAGCAATTCGAACCTGACTGGAAGAATGACAAGAAATCTTCCAACAACAACAGCAACTCTGGCAATACCAACAAAGGTCAGCAATCTGGGAAATCTGCTGGAAAGCCTGACCTTACAGGCAAACTCGGACCAGATGGTAAATTAACTCCACAAGAAAGACAGCATCGTATGGACAACAACCTCTGTCTTTTGTGCAGAAATCCCAGTCATTGTGTCCCAGAATGCCCAACAGTGAAAGCTAACTCTGCCAAAGGTTGTGTAGCCAATACTTCCTGTACGGAATCCGTGTTGAAGGAGAAATGGGCTCCCAATCCAAAAAGAGAGTAAGCAACCCTCTGGACTCCACGTGGGTTGAGGGTTGCCTTAACTCTCCATGCATTCATGAGTTCACCCATCTTAATGCATCTGCTCTTGTGAAATCTGACTCATTATTTGTGAAATTTACCTGTGATATGATCCTGCACTCTGTTTTTTCCATTCTTTTGGATTCCAACTTGACCCATTGTTTTGTAGATATTGAATTCACTCAAGAAAATTTGTTGTTAACCTATTTGATAAACCCAATTGGACTCTGACTTTTTGATAGTACAAGCAATTCAGTTGTCACCCAAGCTTGTGACCTACCTATTGTTAAGAACTGAAAACTGACTAGTGTCGGTAGGCCAATGGGGACCGATCAGAAGGACTTGGCTTCCTGCGCCCTCGCAAATATCCATCAGGTGTCCTTAAATTTCAGACAGGTGAAGACTAGTCCTATCGAGTACCTCTTGGTGAGTTACCAATCGGAACTGAAGGATAAGTCGAGTGTCGGGCCAAGGGGTTGGGAACTGAGAGTGGGTGAGCATGCATGAAGGCGGATAGTGGGATACTTAGTTATGAGACTTCTAGAGGTGTAAGAGGGTATTCTGAGTTGATATTCTGATTGCCTAGTAACTACAACTACAATGGGTTCATATACAAGTATTCAGCATCTAGAAAATACTAACTAGGAGAAGAGCGGAAAGCGGTATTGACAAATAAGCTTGACTAGGAACAGGAAGGTTACAATTAGTTCGGAGGCCGTGAAATAACCAAGAGCGGGATTACGAAAAAAGGAAATAGTCTGAGGATTACAAGTATTTATAGACATATGTGAAACATAGAGTGGAACGGATCATCATAATAAAAAGGGACATATCAGAGTTTAACCAAATAGTACGAGTATATTTTGAGGGGGGTGGCTTACCTGACACAATCTGTTGATTGACTGGGTATCAGGCAGTATTACTTTCTGGACACCCATGGCACCCGATATAACTGTATCATCCCCAGCTGTTTTGGCACCTGTGACCTTTACAGCACCCCCTGGCTTCCATGGAACCCATGGTAATCCCATCCATTTCCCTTATGAATGCAGCAGCTTTCATTAGGGCTACAATATTGGAGGATCCCAGGCATTCACAATCAATTTGAAAGTTGATGAAGCAACCAGATGTTTTGTTACGACCGGACAAATCCCGCCGGACTCCAGGCACTAACTCGTATGCCCCCACGCGCTACAAGCACCAATCGTCTGTTTATAGGATTTCCCGCCCGGACTCCGTTACGTCAAGACTCGTTACGTTCGACCTCATTAAGACACATATCAGTCACCAGACTTCCCCCAGACCCTGTCTCTGTCTATGTCCGTCTTCGTCCCACGCATCAGTCACCGGAACCCGCTTAGAATCCCGTCACCGCTCTAATCGAGCCCCGTTCCCATTTTAGTCAAATGACCTGTCACGATTTAGGACTCCGCTCCCACTCCATTTCCCGTTATGGGTTATGCTTTGTCACAATTCGGACTCTGCTCCGTTCCGTCCCGTTCCTAACACCAATTTGGTGTTTACTATTCCCGTTTTATGTTTTGCTCGTTTCGTCTCATTATTACTGGATTCGGTATGTCATGCATTCCACGGTCTATATAAACTGGCAGATGTTGTACATACAATCCAGTCAGAAAATTAGCTTAGATTCCCCCCAGTAATCTAATACATTTTCCTCTCTAAAACCCTACTCTTATCAGACCGCTCGCACTAGTCGGAGCCCACGGGCTCCGGCGCATCTATCTCTCTCGACTATCTCGATTCACGACTCTCGACTCACGACCTACGGCTCACGACCCACGAACCCCCGCCCGGACTCCCCGGGATTCCCATCCGCCTGTCTGAAATTGGACAACACGATCTAGCGAGGGCGCAGCCTATAAGCTGAAGCCAAGTCCTACCGGATATTCCACGGGTTTCTCCGGAAACCCGCCCTGTGTGTGTATCCTAACAGTATTTTCTGACTGATACTCGCAGATTGTTTTCATTATGCCACCAAGAAGAAGTACACGTGCACAGTCATCAATACCTGGACCGTCGACTCTTCATTCCCCATTAACTCTGTATACCAGTCAGACGCTTGCGAACCAGTCGGAACCCATGGAAGAAGCCCGCATCGAAGAAATCCCGGAAGACCTGGACGAATCCGAGCGCGAGGACGATTCCGTGGCCCCCGACAAGGGCAAAGGTGTCGAAATCCCTCCTGAAAATCCTCCGCCTTTTCAACGACCGAACACGAGGGATCCTACTTCTGAGTTTTTAGCAGGTACTATAGATAAATTCATGATGCACCTGCTAGAAGAACGAAAAAGAAAGGAACAAGAACCTCCACGGTCAAAAGTCAATGCTCCGGAACCCTTCACGGGTTCCAACCCAAACAAACTCTCTACTTTCCTCATGCAATGTCGCTTCAATTTCCACGATCGCGCCGCTGCATTCTCCACGGACTCCTGAAAAGTCAACTACGCACTTTCATATTTGTCGGGATCCGCGTTGAAATGGTTCGAACCAGCTTTTAGCGGGATTACCGAGGAAGAGCCGCTCTGGCTTGAAAATTGGGAAGCTTTTGTTGAGGAGCTTGAAACCAACTTCGGCCCGTATGACCCGACAGGAGAAGCCGAGAATAGTCTCACAAATCTTCGTATGAAGGACACGCAGCGCATCACGGACTACATCGTCCAATTCAATAATCTTGCAGCTCGTTGTCAGTGGGGCGATCCCACTCTCCGCCACCAATTCTACGCCGGTCTGCCGTCCCGCCTTAAAGACGAAGTCTCGAAAGGAGAAGATGGCAAGCCAAAAACCCTGTCCCGTATGCACCTCAAAGCTCAAAACACGGACGCACATTATTGGGAACATCACGCGGAAGTTGCCCGCGAGACATCCGTGGACAAAATAAACAAGTCCAAGGACAAAAACAATAACACCAATTCATCAACCAGCAACCAGAACTCCACGCAATCCAACAAGAAGAACGATAAAAAGTCTTCGAACAACAACAACAATAAGGACAATAAGGACAACAACAAGGGTCAACAGTCCGGCAAGCAAGCCGGAAAACCCGACCTCTCAGGCAAACTCGGACCTGATGGCAAATTGACTCCACAAGAAAGACAACGTCGTATGGACAACAACCTCTGTCTCTTGTGTGGGAAACCCGGTCATCGAGTCCCGGAATGTCCGCTGGCAAAAGCAAACTCTTCAAAGGGTCGATCAGCCAAGGCCTCCACGGAAACCCCATCGAAGGATAAACCGGCTGCCGATTCGAAAAAAGAGTAAGCAACCCCGTGGACTCCACGCGGGTTAGGGGTTGTGTTGCCTCTCCACGCATTCAAGAGTTCACTCGCCTCAATGCATCCGCTCTTTCACATTCTGATTCATTTTTCGTTAAACTTATGTCTAATATGCTTCCGAAATTCGTTTTTTCAGCTCTCATAGATTCCGGCTCGACTCATTGTTTTTTAGATACAAAATTCACGCAAAAAAATTCTTTGTCAACTTATTCGATAAATCCCGTCGCTCTCCGCCTCTTCGATGGCACAAGTAATTCGGTTGTTACCCAAGCTTGTGATTTACCCATCAGTTTCCCTTGTGGAACATCTCAATTGGTCACTTTCTATGTGACCCAGTTAGACTCAAGTTGCTCGGTGGTTCTAGGACATAACTGGCTTACCCGCTACAATCCGTTGATTGACTGGATAGCTAACAGTATAACTTTCTGGACTCCCGCGGTGACTGAGGAAACTGCGCCTGTCCCAGCCTCCACGGCACCCATGGCCTTCCCGGCACCTGCAGTCTCGAGGACTCCTGTGATCCCTACGGCACCTACAGCTTCCCCGGAACCCACGGCACCTCCGTCCATTTCTCTGATTAATGCTGCAGCTTTTATTAGGGCTTCAAAAATGGATGGGTCCCAGGCGTTCACTATCAACTTAAAAATTGATGAAGCAACTGGACGTTTCTCAACCCCAGTATCCGAATCTGAGCAAGCTGCTGACCTAGAAGGCGTCCCGGAGAAATACCATGACTTCGCGGATGTTTTTAGCAAGCGAAAAGCTGACCGGCTTCTGCCTCACAGAGAATACGACTTAAAAATCGATCTTGAAGATGGCGCCCAGCCACCCCTAGGACATATTTACCCGCTTTCGTCCATGGAACTATCCGCAATCCATGATTTCCTGGATGAACATTTGTCCATAGGTTTTATCCAACCCTCAAAGTCTCCTTTTGGAGCACCTGTTTTGTTTGTCAGAAAAAAGGATGGATCCCTTCGACTATGTGTTGATTTTAGAGGACTCAATGCTGTCACCAAAAAGGACAAATATCCACTCCCACTTATATCTGACCTGCTCGATGCTCCGCGGAATGCCCGGATTTACACCAAAATAGATCTCAAGCACGCCTATCATTTGGTCCGGATTGCCGCGGGCGATGAATGGAAAACCACTTTTAGAACCCGCTATGGGGCCTTCGAGTGGTTGGTCATCCCTTTTGGACTCACTAATGCCCCGTCTGTTTTTCAGTGTTTTATCAACGACATTTTCTCCGACATGCTCGATGTATGCGTCATTGTTTACTTGGACGACATTCTTATCTACTCCGAGAATCCCGCAGAACATGACAAACAAGTCCGTGAGGTTCTCCGGAGGCTCAGACAACATGGTTTATTCGCAAATGGTAAAAAATGTACTTTTGACACGGACTCCGTGGAATACCTAGGTTTCATGATGGGACCCGATGGACTCCGCATGGACGAAACTAAAGTACAAGTCATCAAAGATTGGCCCGAACCCCGAAAAGTTAAAGATATACAATCCTTCCTCGGCTTTGCCAATTTTTATAGACGTTTTATCCGTGGATATTCCGACATCACGGTACCCCTTACCCGTCTTACGCGTAAGGGTACTCCGTGGAACTTTAACGATAAGTGTCAAAAAGCTTTCAATCTTTTAAAAAATTCTTTTTCCACAGCTCCTATTCTGTCGCATTGGAAACCGGACTTCCCGCTCATTGTTGAAACGGACGCCTCCGACTATGCACTTGGAGCCATTCTCTCTATCCAGGACTCCGACGGAGAAGTCCACCCCGTGGCTTTTCTGTCCCGGACTTTTACCAGAGCAGAGCTCAACTACGACGTTCATGATAAAGAACTTCTGGCAATCTTTTCAGCTTTCAAAGCGTGGCGACACTATTTGGAAGGTTCAGGAGCTCCTATTGACGTTGTAACAGATCACAAAAACCTGGAATACTTTTCTACCACAAAACTCTTGACCCGTCGGCAGGCCCGCTGGTCTGAATATCTCTCCACCTTCAACATGATTATCCGTTTTCGACCCGGCCGTCTCGGCGGCAAACCCGATGCTTTAACTAGACGATGGGACGTCTATCCTAAAGAGGGGAGCAACGACTATGCAACGGTAAATCCGCACAACCTGAAACCTATTTTCACGAATCAACAACTTACCGCATTGGTCCGCGCAACTTTCCTCGTCAATCCCATTGTCCGTGGAATTATCATTATGGATATCGAAAAGTTACATCAAGATATTCTATCGGCAATTCCGCTAGACCCAGTTACTAAAGCTCATCTGGACAATCCCGTGAACCCCGATCAACCTCGGTGGTCTCTTGATCAACATGGTTTCATTAGACTTGACGATAGGATCTATGTACCAGACTCCGGCGGCCTCCGCCTCAGGATCCTTCAATACAAACATGATCATCCACTCTCAGGACATTTCGGGTACAACAAAACTCTATCATTAATAAGAAGAGAATATACTTGGCCCGGACTCCGTGGATTCGTTAAGCACTATTGTAAATCTTGCACTACTTGTCCCCGCTCGAAATCTCAGCGACACAAGCCATACGGCCTTTTGAAACAACTCCCGGTACCGGAACACCCGTGGAATTCTATATCTATGGATTTCATTGAACACCTACCGGATTCCGAAGGCTTTTCCGCTATTCTAGTCGTTGTTGACAGATTCTCAAAACAAGGTATATTCATCCCTACTTATGATACAATTACGTCCGTGCAGTTAGCGGAACTTTTCATTATCCACGTATTTTCCAAGCACGGAGTTCCGTCCCACGTGACTTCCGATCGAGGATCAGAGTTCGTGTCTCACTTCTTTAGATCCCTCGGAAAATCCTTGGACATGACATTACATTTCACGTCCAGACATCACCCGGAAGGTGACGGACAAACCGAACGCGTCAACCAGACATTGGAACAATACCTCCGCGTATATTGCAACTATCAACAGGACAATTGGAAAACCTTGTTACCACTTGCAGAGTTTGCTTACAACAATGCACCCTCGGCCACTACTGGCGTTTCCCCGTTCTTTGCAAATAAAGGATATAATCCAAACATTACAGTACATCCAGAATGAAATCTCGCCTCTGTTCGTGCTCAAGAGTTCACCACGGACCTCCACGAGCTCCACGAGGAACTCCGGACTGCAATACTGTCCGCCCAAGAGCAATACCAACATTCAGCGGACAAACACCGGATCCCGCCACCAAACTTCAAGATTGGCGACCGTGTTTATGTCAAAGCTCAATTCTTCCGGACTACCCGGCCATCAAAGAAGCTTGCTGAAAAATATTTAGGTCCCTTTGAAATTATCGCACAAGTAGGTTCAGTTTCTTGGACTCTACGGCTTCCGGATAGCATGCGCACGGTACACCCGGTATTTCATGTCTCTATGCTAGAACCTTGTACTGCTAACACTATCCCGGATCGCGTGCAATCTCCGCCTCCTCCTGTCGTCATTGACGGAGAACCCGAGTTTGAAATCTCTCAGATTTTAGATTCAAAAATTGACAAGCATCGACGCACTTGTAAACTGCTTTACTTGGTCAAGTGGGCGGGTTACGAGGGCACCGATGAAGAAACCTCATGGATTTTGGCCACGGAACTCGGTAATGCCATGGAAATCGTTACTGACTTTCGTACAGCTTACCCACTCAAACCTGGACCATTATCGTCTCTCTGACCGCACTCCGCGGACCCCGTGTTACGTTTGGACTCATTTTCACTATTCCCTGTCGCCCTATGTCTCTCTTTGCTTTTACAGGTTCTGACATGTCTTGTCAAGTCTTTAAGCGGATTCCCCGCGGACTTTGGCTTTGACTTTTAATTTTTATGTTTTTCTTTCACGCTTTGCTTTTATGATTCAAATTATTTTATTCTATACTACTTTTTCAGTCTACATTTATGGGACTGTTCTTTTTCCCTGCTTCCTCAGCTATCTCCTCTGGGAGCTCCGCGACCTCCGCGGCAACCCCGTCCTCATCCGATCCGGCATCCTCGGAACTCCCGACTTGCGGCTCCTTATACACATAGCCGCCATACTCCGCCAGGAACTTCCAAAACTCCTCGCGGAGTCCGGACAGCTCCTTTGCCACCACAATTTGGACCTTGTTGCTCTTCCGGAGCAACTCGTTTTGGGCCTCGATGCCCTCGGCGATCCGTCCAAGGACCTCGTCCAACCCGGACAACCCGTCCGTCCCGCTTATGTCTCGCACCCCGGATCCTGTGGCCTGCTCGTGCACAAGCGAGCACCTCGCCTTGAGGTGCACGCATTGATAACATCCCGGCCCCCGGCCGGCCTTTCGGTTGCATTCCGTGTTCTGGTCGTTGCAACTGGAACACCGCGGCTCGTTCCGCGTCGGAAGACGGACTGGCGCCGCCTTCCTTGCCTTCTGTTGAGATGGTCAGTCTCCGCGGGTATTCCATGGACATGAGGCCTACCTTTTGGGGGCTCTCTGGCTCCCCCTCGGACTCGGACTCCACCTCTGTCGCTTTGCGCTGAAAATCACAAGTCAGTAAAAGTCGACAAGTGAATTTGGGACTTACTTTTCCCGCAACAATGGCGGCCCTCTCCGCGGCCAACCGGGCTTTCTCCGCAGCCACCTGGGCGTTCTCTGCGGCCACTCGCGCAGCCTCCTCTGCCTCACGTTCCCTCTCCTTTGCGGCCTCTTCCTCCGCGGCCAATGCTTCCTGGTACTCTCTGTCCAGGGCCTCCTCAGCCTCCCTCACCTCTCTCTCTGCTGCTTCACGAAGCTGGCGCTGCTCTTCTCGCCACGCCAACAATTGGGCCGCCGTCCACGGCGCCCGATACGGAGGGCCCGTGGAGGGCCCTGCTGTCGGCATTGGCTTGCGTGGTGTTGGTTTTGGTCCCATAGTGACGAAGATGGGGGTAATAAAGAAGAAGAAATTTCTATTTTTCAATTTTTTATATAGGCTCGTCGCATTTGAACCTTACCTTCCAGATCACATGACTCTTTGACACATACGTGTAACCGACATGACTTTTGACACATGCGCGTAGCCGACAAGAACCTTATTTAGGTCTAGAGCCTCTTTGGGACTTCGGCATAAAGGGAGGATACTGTTACGACCGGACAAATCCCGCCGGACTCCGGGCACTAACTCGTATGCCCCCACGCGCTACAAGCACCAATCGTCTGTTTATAGGATTTCCCGCCCGGACTCCGTTACGTCAAGACTCGTTACGTTCGACCTCATTAAGACACATATCAGTCACTGGACTTCCCCTGGACCCCGTCTCTGTCTATGTCCATCTTCATCCCACGCATCAGTCACCGGAACCCGCTTAGAATCCCGTCACCACTCTAATTGAGCCCCGTTCCCGTTTTAGTCAAATGACCTGTCATGATTTAGGACTCCGCTCCCGCTCCGTTTCCCGTTATGGGTTATGCTTTGTCACGATTCGGACTCTGCTCCGTTCCGTCCCGTTCCTAACACCAATTTGGTGTTTACTATTCCTGTTTTATGTTTTGCTCGTTTCGTCTCATTATTACTGGATTCGGTATGTCATGCATTCCACGGTCTATATAAACTGGCAGATGTTGTACATACAATCCAGTCAGAAAATTAGCTTAGATTCCCCCCAGTAATCTAATACATTTTCCTCTCTAAAACCCTACTCTTATCAGACCGCTCACACTAGTCGGAGCCCACGGGCTCCGGCGCATCTATCTCTCTTGACTATCTCGATTCACGACTCTCGACTCACGACCTACGGCTCACGACCCACGAACCCCTGCCCGGACTCCCCGGGATTCCCATCCGCCTGTCTGAAATTGGACAACACGATCTAGTGAGGGCGCAGCCTATAAGCTGAAGCCAAGTCCTACCGGATATTCTGCGGGTTTCTCCGGAAACCCGCCCTGTGTGTGTATCCTAACATGTTTTGTGACTCCAGAATCTGAGCACATTGCCAACCTAGAAGGCATCCTGGAGAAATATCATGACTTTGCAGATGTTTTCAGTAAGTGAAAAGCTGACTGGCATTTGCCCCACAGACAGTATGACTTAAATATCGACCTTGAAGATGGGGCCCAGCCACCCCTTGGACATATTTACCTGTTTGTCCTCCATGGAACTTTCCACAATCCTGGATGAACACTTGTCCATAGGTTTTATCCAGCCATCAAAGTCTCCTTTCGGAACACCTGTCCTTTTCATCAGGAAAAAAGATGGATCCCTTAGACTATGTGTTGACTTCCACAGACTCAATGCTGTCACCCAGAAAGATAAGATCCGCTCCTACTTATTTCTGACCTACTTGATGCTCCATGGAATGCCTAGATCTATACCAAGTGTGAGAGCAAGGCAAAATATGCTCAGGAAATATAGTCTGGATGAGCCCATACTATATTTCCATTATTATTTCTTCTTTCTCTCTATTTTATTATACACTTATATTTAGTTCGACGACCTATGTATGTGGTACATCGACTCTTGTGGGTACATACATGCCAGACTTATGTATTCTAGCACCCATAATTAGAACTCAGACACTTTTTATCCCACAACCACAACTTACCCAGACACCAGTTAGTGTCCTGTAAGTTGTGATTGGGGTATCGTCTCGACCATCACAGACGGGCTTTAACTATCTATGTTATGTATTTCTAAGTTTTTTCCAATTTTTAAACAATTTCCCCTAACAAATTGCGAAAACAAATATTCAAATGTAATTATATTGCGACGATTAAATTGTACAATATTTGTTTGATTTATCTTGAATTTATACAATTTATTTTGTATTTTTATCTAATAAATTGAGCAAATTATTGAATTTCTACTTTTTATTCTTTTTTGATTAATATGTCGGCGACTCAGCGCTTATTCACAACGCGCGAGTAATCATGTGACATTCACATGATATTTCAAACTCCGACGCCGACAAAACGCGATTTGAAATACTCGCGCATTATCAAGGCGAAATATATATATATTTTTATATTATTATAATAAAATATTATATTTATAACTAACTAAAAGTAAATATAATAATTATATAATAATATAAAACCGGCCTGGCGTTTATTACACGGCGCGCGGGAAAATCGTCACAACGAGTGACAACCGTCATAACAGGTGACAGTTGTCACAAGGGCGCGCGACGGTCACAGAGGCGCGCGACGGTCACAAAGGCGCGCGACGGTCACAAAGGCGCGCGACGGTCACAAAGGCGCGCGACGGTCACAAAGGCGCGCGACGGTCACAAAGGCGCGCGACGGTCACAAAGGCGCGCGACGGTCACAAAGGCGCGCGACTGTCACAACACGTGACAGTCACAAGACGCGAAGGGTGTCATGCGCGCGCACAGGCGCGAGAGCATTATGTCATCATATATGCTACTGCAACAAAAACAGGAAACTCTCTGGAACATTCCAGTGGCTTCCAATGGAACATTAGTTAATAGGTACTAATATTAGATAGAATATTGTAGAATATTCTATAAAATTCTACAATGTTCCATTATGCCAAGAATATTCTATAGTGTCTTAGAAGTAGTTAGAACCTTCCACAATGCTCTAGAAAATTCTAGAAAATTCTAAATGACATCACTCCTCCCAGAATGACATCATTAAATCTTCTAGAATCTTCTAAATGTCTCAGACTAAAATGTATATAAGGAGCTCAGCTCCAGCCTTGAAAAAAATCAATCAATCATATCATCACATCAACCCACCACATCTGTGTGTGTCACTGCAGCAAGCAGGCTACTCCACCCCTATCTGGGCAGTTGGACATCTCATTCCACCTCTATCAGAGCTGTTGGAAACCCTTGCCACCTCTATCAGAGTTGTTGGCCCAATCAGATCCCTTGTCACCTCAATCTGAGCTGTTGACTGATCTGCTGTTCCCCTGTCACCTCAATCTGAGTTGTTGACTTTTGTTCCCCCTTGCCACTTCTTAACTGAATAGTTGGCTATCTTTTATATATTATTTCCACCTCAGTTAGAGTTGTTGGTTATTAACTAATAATATATAAATAATCTTATACTATAGTCATCTCTTAATTGAGTATTTGATTATTAGTTTTCTCTACATTGTTATTTGTAGTTTAAGACTTCAGTCACCTCTAGTTGAGTAATTTGACTGTTTATTACATTGCAAATAATCCCGTTCCTTTGTTCATTTATTGTGAATCAGTAAAGCATATTCACATAAACAAATACTGAGAATATCCTTGCAGAATCCTTAAGACTACATTAAGATCCTGATAAGTTAATATCACAGTAGACCTTGTAGGTTAGTGTAAATAAAGCATATATTAGCCAAATAGTGTTTTATTCTATATCTAATCTTTTGACCCGTTTATAAATATTTTTACTGTTTGACAAATAGTATAAAATATATATAAACTAGCTAGCATTGAAGTTAAATCTAGCTTCGGAATCAGTAAATTGTTATTCTTATTTTAGTAGTTGTTTTTACAGAAAAAGAACAAGCTTGCACAAGCAGCTCTCAAAACCTTCTTTGCGAAGTTGGGTGCATATATTCAAGTAAACTCTTGACTTCAGGGGTTCTAAGTCTATTTAGGCTGCCACTGATTAATATCAAATACTTAAATTATTTTACCTTGCAGTGAATTGAGTATTTGCACATTTTGATAGAGCATTGGACTCCTTTTTCGGAAAATAGTATTAAAATAAGGCTAATACATTACAAATTGGTGGACGTTCTGGGAAGTACTGTGATCAATTAGCAGTTTAGTTTCCTAAGTAGTTTACCGATTGTCAAGGACATTCTTATCCGTTTCACAACACCAACTGTTGGGACTGATTCTCTGGTTGAGACAGTCTTTAGTTCTCCAGAAAAGAACCAGGTAGTCACTCCTGTGCTTCTGGGATTAGGCTATTACAGCTGACAACTGAGTGTTAAATAAATTAGCTTTTAGTTTACAATAGTTACATTTTAAAACAAAAAACTTACTTACCTCCAACTCCTATCCATCAATGTTATCTACACCAACTCTTAAAGCAGAAATGGCTCAAGAACTATCTCCATTAACAGAACTCAGTTCTGAAAGAGATGATAGATTCTCAAATGTCACCATACCTGCTTCACCTATTCAACACTTTAGCTTTGAACCTGTAAAGAAAGTTGCTGACAGAGAGGATATAGCTAAGGACAAGACTTACTTGTATCCTGGTACTGTTAGATTGAGAAGAACCTATGATGGAGATTCAAGAATGATGCATCGTCGAGAAGTTATGTTAGCATTAGCAATGAGCCAAATTCCAAATGAAGAAAGATTGGATTTTGGATATTTGCCTCATCATGCTGAGAAATTTGTTGAAACACTATTGAGTGCTCTAGAAGACTTGTTAGTTGGAAATCCAACTACTAGTGAATCTAGTAATTTAATTGGATATTACTTAGATCCAATTAGGTTTGAAAATTTCACTCATATATTAGAACAGCATTTGACTATGTCAAAGTCTATTCTATATAAAAGTAAAACTTGGGTACCTAGTATGCCTATCTGGGGACCTAATAACAATCCACTTGAAGCATGGAATGCTAATGATTTCGAAATGATAGCTATTTTGTATAGAGAGGAAGTGGAAAATATGTTAGCCTATTTGTATGATCATAAAGCATTAACATTATTGGAAAAGAAAGAAAAAGAAGTGAAGTCACCTTCAAGAGGCCCTAGCCCTACAGTCGAGTTTGAGGGGATTGAAACTTCAACACCGGCACATCCTACTGAGATTAGGACAGGCCAACCAAAAGAAGAAACAATAAAGCCACCTCATGAGGAGCATGGCTTTGAGTCTATAAGAAGAAGACAGTCAGAAGTGATGTTTGAGCCAAGAATTACTTCTAAAAAATCACCTTATCAAGAACATCCAATACATCTGACTGAGTCACGCCGATTATCTGATATCTTTGAAGATAATAAGCAGTACTTAAGTAAAAAATCAAGAGCCTATGAACCTAAGCTCAGATCAATTCCCAAGTACACACAAGCTAGCTTCCCACCTGATGAGCCATCAGACAGTGATCATGGTCCACCACATTCACCTAGTCCTCACCCAAAGCTTGGGCCAATCTTGAGACATCATCAGAGGGGATTACCTAGTGAGAAGAGTCAGAGAATCATATCAGGAAGCCCACCTGGAGATCCAGGAAGTAGTGATAGCTCTTCTGATTATAAGGCTAATATGGCTAAATATAATAGGAGATTGTCAGAATTATCTAGGGCTAAAAAAGAAGATAAAGGAGCTCACTTTGATCTTAAGTTGAAGCCTGATGTTGTACCCAAATGGGATGGTGATCCTGACACACTTGCCAAATGGGTTTTGAAGATAAACAACTTATCAGAGCGTAGTACAAGCATATATAACCAGCTAGGAGAAGTTGTACCCACTAGACTTGAGAAGGATGCAGACTTATGGTTCTGGTCTTTACCAAGTAGCTATAGAAGAGAAGCAATGCAGAATTGGGGTACACTTAGAGATGTAGTATGCACATACTATATGAACCGAGCCTGGCTTGACAGACAAAAGAGCCGAGCGAACAGAGCATACTACAGAGAAGCTGGATATACAACAGAATCACCAAGCAATTACTATATCAGAAAATCTGAATTATTTAGTCTAGTGTATAGCATGAGTGATTCAGAAGTTATGATGGAAGTAATGAATGGAGCACCTAAATTCTGGACAACTATCTTAGATGTACACCGTTGCAAGGACTTAGTAGACTTTGCAGCAGCAATTAAATATCATGAAGAAGCATTGGAGCATACTCCATTCCCAAGTCATGATAATGTACTAGATAGAAGAGTAAGACAGCTTGAACAAATGATGCATAATGCACCGAGGACTTCTAGATCTAATCTACCAGGTCCTGATCAAGGTTCAAGCAAGAGGAATTTCTTCCGGTCTGCCAGAACTAACCTTATTGGTGCTTCACCTACTATAGGCAAGCCTCAATTCCCTCGGGATGATGGAACAATTTCCAAAGGGTCTACTCCTGAAAGTAAAGGAGCTAGACCATGTAGACATTGTGGTAGTCCTAAGCATTGGGATAATGAGTGCAAGTATTCTAGAAAGGGTTCTAGAAATGCCAAGGCAAATTTAATTGTCCATGATGAAGAGTATATTAAGGCCATGGAAGAATATGAAGAAGCCTATCTAAATGCTAGTTCAGAAGATGAAAATCCCCCTCAAAATGATTCTAATAAAGACTTGATAAGTTTAGAATCATCAGATAGTTTAAAGGAGGAGGAAAAACCGGATTTTCATAAGGCCCTTCAGCTGAATGCTGTAATGGATTTGGAGTGTGGCTCAGATACTTTGAAAATGAAGCCACAGTCTTCTCTGAGGGGATCCCTAGATTCTAGTGAATCTCTGAGCAAGTTAGAAGCCAGACAAACCTTTGAAAAACAAAACATATCTCAGAAATTTAGAAATGGCATGTTCAAGACCAAATCTTATGTTTCTCAACTTATTTCTGAGAGTAAAAAGAATATATCATCATTAAAGAGGTTAATGTCATGCCCACCCAGATGTGCCTTTCTTGGTGCGCAGGCTATGGCTACTAAGGCATGGTTTAATAATTATGGACAAAATCAAATCAGAATCATAATAGACTCTGGAGCAGATATCACCCTGATATCTCAATCAGCATTCAACAAAATAAACAATCCACCTAAGATAAAAACTGGACAAAAGATCAATTTAATTCAAATAACAGGATCTTCTACCATATCAGGATTTGTATCAGTACCAATATATTTTGATACAAATGAAGGACCTGTAGAATTAAAGGATGAAGCTTATGTAGTTAAAGGAATGACTACTCCATTTATTTTGGGAAATGACTTTGCTGATCAATATGCTCTGTCTATTATGAGAAATAAGGAGGGAGCTGAATTGATATTTAGTTTCTGTGATAGGAAATTAGAAGTTGAAAACTTAATCAAATCAAGGATTTCAAGATCAATGTTAAAGTATGGAAGAACATATTATATATGTCAAAAGTCCAAAGTAAAGGGAAATGTCTCTGTAGGACCTTTACAGTCCATTCCAATCTCAATCAGGTCATTCAAAGTAATAACAATGGACTTCACTCCAAAATTGCCAAAAAGCAAGGGTTATGATAACATATTAGTAATTGTTGATAACTTAACTAAATATGAAATTATCATACCCAATAGAATCACTGACATTAAGGAGTACATTGGCAATTTATTGTTAAAACATATAATAATATACTATAACTTCCTAAGTTAAATCACTTCAAATTGGTATAGAAAATGGACCGGAATATTTTGGAGAGCAATCTGTGCTCGATTAGGAATAAAGAAAGCGCTTACCACGGCCTATTACCCACAAATAGACAGCCGAAAAGAGATAATCAACCGAATTCTCACAAGGGCACTTAGAGCTTATTTAGGATCAAAAAGAAACTATTGGGTTGTTATTCTAAATAGTTTTTTATTTGCATTCTATACTAGTAGATATTCTATAACGAAATTCGTCATATGTTTTTTGTTATTCAACTACCGGCCATTGTCACGGCTTAGTCATCTGCACTTAATGCCGAAAAATATACTAAGCTCTAAAAATGAAGTAATTAGTGATGGAAATATGGAAACAAATGACTCACGGATGTCAAAAAGATTTTGCGACTCCAATGAGCGAATTGTCGAAGAATCTGAGACAGATCGAAATATAAGCAGAAGGGCGCTTAATTTGAGTCATATATGTGGGAAGAAATACAATAATCGAATTCGACTTACATTCAAGCAAGAAATTTAGTACAAATAAATTGGAACTATCTAAATCTATTGCGAAATGTAAAAAGAAAAGTTCTGAAGTCATTAACGAGATATGATGAACTGTTCGCGATTCTAAAGAAAATAAAGTTCGTTAGCATATAGACTGCGAATGCCAGTCTCATACGGCACTCACCTAATTTTGAATATTGCACATTTAGAATCTTATCGAAACTTACCGAACAATTATGTAAGTCGACCGAGAAAACATTTGAACCGGGAAGATTTTAAACAAATGCCTAAATATGAATTCGAGGCAATAATTGACCAAATGTGGTCAAAATCCCGAAGCGGTCGCAAAAATCTATTATACAAGTAACATTCATAGAGTACTTACCTAATTCTGATGAATGGTTAACCCGAAAAGTTCGAGAAGATGCGCGAAAGATCTTGAGAGCCTGGAAAATGATACACCGGGCCAAGAACTATCTAAAACATTAAGCAGTCTCACATATATGCTAGAAGATTCTTTAGTATTCTTTATAATGACATCATAAAACATAAAAACAACATAAAAGGAACTCAAAAACACGAAAAACAAACAATCTAAACCGCATATATGAGCCTTTCGTCTCAGAAAACCTACTAAAAAATGGTGTTTATCCCTTTCCCTACCCATTTTGACTATGCTCTTGATTGGAGCTCATCTATTCCTAAACAACACGACGTAGTTACAGCTCTTACTCAAGAACCAACTAACAACCCGTTCGCGTACCTTCCTCGAGATGAGGATTGGGGGCACGTTACTGTAAACAGTCATTTTTACGATTTTCTTGATCCCAAGATTATTGACCGGCTATGGCTTACGCATCTCGAAAATATAAAGGAGGTTTGTGTAGCCGCTAACGGTCATGATGACTACGTTATAGGAGATATCAAAAGTTGTAACATTTCTTTAAAACATTTATTGGAAATTCGTATGATTGCTCCCACGTTTGGGCCTATCTCATCCCTCGTTCACAATCCACTCCACATTTCTGGAATTAAAGAAGATATATTACAAGAGTACAATTCTTTTCAGCAAAGAGGATTACAACTAGTTGCCTGGATCGAGGAGGCGAAGAACCGTTCTCAAGATTTCGAACACGTCGAAAGTTGGAATTGGCCCAAAGATCCACAACCGCCTTTGCCTTATGTACTACGCCCGTATTGGGAGTTGAATCGACAAGAGCGTCCTGAAACATGGACCTTTGAAGATGTTTGGGGTATGCATAAACCGGTCATAATCCCACAGCCCCTGGGTATGTTCTATTATTTTTGACTTATATGCGCATTTTTTTCCTTATATATGCGCAATAGAACGTCTCAATATTATGAACAAGGCTTTGAAAAGTTGTATAAGGATGCAAAAGAAGGTATATCGTTGTATTTAAAGCCTAAACAATGTTTCTTATTATTTTTTAAAGTCGGGAACTTCAAAGCTTCAAACGAAAAATCCATTAATTCTCCCTTCGACTTCTCTTTCGAAATGAAGCATCCCGACAGTAAGGATATAAGATCCAATTGAATTCTCAATTCTTGATCGACTACAAAAACAAGAAGAATCAAGCCGACTCTAGTTCCGGGTCTGAGAATCTCCCAATCCTTATTGATGTCTCAGACGATTCTGAGAACTACGAAATGCAAGGAGATTCTAGCGACAGTATTTTTGGAAATGACATCTGAATCAAAAAAGAGAGGGGATTTTGTTATGTATTTCTAAGTTTTTTCCAATTTTTAAACAATTTCCCCTAACAAATTGCGAAAACAAATATTCAAATGTAATTATATTGCGACGATTAAATTGTACAATATTTGTTTGATTTATCCTGAATTTATACAATTTATTTTGTATTTTTATCTAATAAATTGAGCAAATTATTGAATTTCTACTTTTTATTCTTTTTTGATTAATATGTCGGCGACTCAGCGCTTATTCACAACGCGCGAGTAATCATGTGACATTCACATGATATTTCAAACTCCGACGCTGACAAAACGCAATTTGAAATACTCGCGCATTATCAAGGTGAAATATATATATTTTATATTATTATAATAAAATATTATATTTATAACTAATTAAAAGTAAATATAATAATTATATAATAATATAAAACCGGCCTGGCGTTTATTACACGGCGCGCGGGGAAAATCGTCACAACGAGTGATAACCGTCATAACAGTGACAGTTGTCACAAGGGCGCGCGACGGTCACAGAGGCGCGCAACGGTCACAGAGGCGCGC